>CAUYOR010134437.1:0-25934 GCA_963573925.1 Callimico goeldii
TCCCTCCCTCCCTCCCTCCCACACTCCCTCCTCCCCCCACTTCCTTCCTTCCTTCATCCCTTCCCTCCTCCCTACCTTCCTCCTTCCCTCCCTCCCTGCCTTCTTCCCCTCCCCCCCAAAAAAAAGATTCCATAGTAGTTAGTATATTTGTCCACTTATCAGCAGTGATGCATTTACTGTGAAGGTATTTGAAGCTTAAATTTCTTTTTCTTTCTTTCTTCTTTTTTTTTAAGCTTAAATTTCAAGTCCCTTCAATTGCATGAACCTCTTCTAAGACAAGGTAATTTTGTATTTATAATTTTATTTTATTTTTAAAATTTGTTTATTTATTTTGAGACACAGTCTCACTCTGTCACCCAGGCTGAAGTGCAGTGGCATGATCTCAGCTCACTGCAACCTCTTCCTCCAGGGTTCAAGCGATTCTTGTGACTCAGCTTCCCGAGTAGCTGGGAATACAGGTGTGTGTCACCACACCTGGCTAATCTTTGTATTTTTAGTAGATACAGGGTTTCACCATGTTGGCCAGGCTGGTCTCAAACTCCTGACCTCAGGTGATCTACCAGCGTCAGCCTCAACAAAGTCCTGGGATTACAGGTGTGAACCCCTGTGCCTAACCTGTATTAAAATTTTATATTATTTTTCTTAAATGGATCTCCTCAATTTGCAGAAGCATCTGCCCTTGCAAAGTTTGCCTCCATCTGTCTACCATGTCGCTTCTCCACAGAAGAATTCTGTGAATTCCAGTTTTATTATCTTCCAACTGCTCCATTTCCCTGCTGAGCACAGTATCTTGCATACAGCCTCATTCATTGCTTTCAGTAGAATATTCATTGCATATCTACCTTGTATTCAGCACTACCAGATACTGGCAATATGGTGTGAGCAAGATAGACATGGTCATTGATCTGCTGGTCCTTACGATTGAGTAGGGAATACAGGCAATTATACAAAACTGGAATATAATAAGTAAACTTACATAGTGCAAGTAAAAAATGTTTATGGGAGCACATGGCCTAGCTTGGTATTCTGTTTGTCGAATGAATTGATAAACTCTGTCATGGTTACCTAGCCAGCTGACACTAGTGCACACCTGACTAGGGGCATACTTCTCACTCAGACATGAGGTGGCTGCATGCCAATCTCAAGTCAGCGATCTCACATACTTAGAGACATCTGCCCTCTAAAATTCCAAGCCACCCTTACACAGCTACTAGGACTCAATTTATACATTTCTTTTTGAAAGAACTGCAAGCCGAGTATAGTGGCTTACACCCATAATCCCAGCACTTTGGGAGGCCAAGGTAGGCAAAGTGAGTGCAGGAGTTTTAGATGAGCCTGGGCAATGTAGCAAAACCCCATCTCTAAAAAAACAAAAAGCCAACAACAAAAAATTAGCCACATGCTTGTAGTCCAAGCTACTCAGGAGGCTGAGGTAGGAAGATCTCTTGAACCCGGGAGGTCAAGGCTGCAGTAAGCTGTGACTGTACCACTGTACTCTAGCCTGGGTAACAGAGTGAGACCCTGTTTGAAAAAACAAAAACAAAAAGCACTCCAACAAAGCCCCAATACAGCCATTCCGATCCACACTCAGACAACTTGCTTTCCTAAAATGGGGCAGGGACAGTGTTTTGCTTGTAAAAGATCAAGCCTATTTCTCCTTTCTTTAACCTCATCCCAGAGAGCCAAGTAGACTCTGTGCTGACCCAGGGTCTTTGCTTAGCTGTCAAACCTCTTCACTCGGTGCTCAATTTTCACTCTCAGTCTTTATATTTCCGTTAGCTTAGTGAGTGACTGAATGAATGAATAACACCTGATTATTCTTGCACATTAGAATATTAGTAATAATTCCTTCTACAGTGTTTCTGCGGCACTTTTCATTTTCCAGAGCCCTGAGTGTATTTACATTACCTGGAAGTAAAGGTCATGGTGGATCCATTTGATAGATCTGAATTCAGACACACATACCTGCAAAGATCCAAAGGCTGAACCTCTTCAAGGGAAATGGATACTGGTAGACGATGAAAAGGAAGAATTTCCCTAGTAAATAGATGTAGTTGTTATCACTAAGACGAAAACTTACTGACTGTTAGGTCTGTGGTAGGCATTACTACTGTTCACCAATATCCAGGTGGGGTATGGAGGCTTATGCCTATAATGTCAGCATGTTGGGATACTAAGGCGGGAGGACTGCTTGAGTCCAAGAGCTTGAGACTAGTCTGGGCAACATAGTAAGACCCTGTTTCTTAAAAAAATAGTAAAAAATTAGCCAGGCATGGTTGTGCACACCTGCAGTCCCAGCTCCTCAGGAGGCTGAGGTGGAAAGATTTCTCGAGCCAAGCAGGAGGGGCCACTGCACTCTAGCATGGATGACAGTAAGACGCTCGTCTCTAAAAAAAATTAAAATTAAATACGCTATTCAATTTTTGGTACTCTCTACTTTCAGGCATGTAGGAGATTAAACTTCCTGTTCTGCTTGAAGTTAGGTATAATCAAATGACTTACTTTGACCATTGAAGTATTAGTAGGAGTGTTGTGTGTCACTTTGAGGTGGAAGCATTAATATCCAGTGCTGAATTCTCTAGCCCTCCTTTTCTCTGAGTGGAGTTGTCAGGGCCCATACAGATACTGTATAAAGAAACAAATTTAGGCCCGGTATTGGTGGCTCACGCCTATAATTTCAGCACTTTGGGAGGCCAAGGCAGGTGAATCACTTGAGGCCAAGAGTTTGAGAGCATCCTGGCTAACGTGGTGAAAACCTGTCCCTACTAAATACAAAAAGTAGCCGGGCATGGTGGTGAACACCTGTAATCCCAAGTACTCAGGAGGCTGAACCCGGGGAGGCAGAGGCTGCAGTGAGCCGAGATCACACCACTGCACTCCAACCTGGGTGACAGAGAGGGATTTGGCCTCAAAAAACAAACTACAAAACAAATACAAAACACACGAAAAACAGAAAACAAGCCATTATTGTGTTAAACTGTTAGGCTTTGGGGATTGTTTGTTATTTCAGAATCATTAACCTATCCTGATGGCTACAAAGGCTAAACGCATACATTTCTTCAGCCACAGTCTGAGTCTGGTAAGAACAGAATCTATTAAAAATCTATAGTTCAGTAATATGCCTTTGGATTTCGTTTGGATTCATTTAAGAATCATTTATTAAGGCCTACAATTTTCAAAGTAACAGTGCTGGCCACTGTGGTTGTTTTACTTTCTTTGTGATCGTCTTGTAAGCCACTGCGGAGGGGGCTGTGTTTTACTTTCTTTTCTGATAGTGTTATAGGGACACATTGAAAATCTTTGTAAATCTGTCAGAACTGTGATTTTCATGTTGCAGTTCTCAAGTCTTACAGCAAGTGGCGCCACATACTAAGTGGTAAACAGGTGAGCTGCTTTTGATGATCAGGCATATCCTGAGTTTATGTAGTCCAAACTTTTCACTAGTGGAATTTAGCCACGTTGCTACGTTACACGTCTGTAATCCTAACACTTTGGGAGGCCGAGGTGGGTGGATCACCTGAGGTCAGGAGTTCAAGACCAGCCTGGCCATCATGGTGAAACCCCATCTTAAAAAAAAAAATACAAAAAATTAGCTGGGTGGCCTAAAATCTCAGCTAACTGGGAGGTGGAGGCAGGAGAATCGCTTTAACCTGGGAGGCGGAGGTTGCAGTGAGCCAAGATCACGCCATTGCTCTCCAGCCTGGGTGACAGAGAGAGACTGTCTCAAAATAACAAACAAACAAAAGCCCAAAAACTATTGAACTTTAAAAACTATGTACATGTATTACTTTGATTTAAGTAAAATATTATCTTAAAAACTGTAAGAAGAAAGGAAGGACGACAAGTGGAAACAACTGGAACCATGGTTTCTGTTTCCCTTTTTCTGTTTCTCTCTGTACCTCTGCTGGATTCTCCCTGTTCTGTGCATGGGATTTATCGCAGCTCTGTGGCTGGGAAGGACCAGGAAGGATGTGTCAGGGCAAGGGGTGGCTCTTGCCAGGTAACCCCCACAACCACTTGTTCCATCTCTATATTTTTATGATTTTTGAGAATGCTATATAAGTGGAATCACTCAATGTGTGGCCTTTTGAGAGTGTCTTTTCGACTTAGCATAATACCCTTTTTAAATAAAAATAAATTTTTATTTTTTTAATTAAATTTAATTAATTATTCTAAATAGAATAAAAAGTTTTATTTTAAAATCAAATATATATGACATTAGCAGATTAGAGGTTTGTAAATCAAATGTGTATATTAGCAGATTAGATATTTTTAAACCAAATATGTCGATTATATTAGCAGATTATGCAGATTAGATTATACATTTAAATATATATATACATATGTGTATACATATTTATGTGTGTGTGTATTTGTATATATACACATATTACATATATATTTTTTGAGACAGAGTCTCACTTTGTCAACCAGGCTGGAGTACAGGGTTTGTTTCACCATGTCGGCCAGGCTGGTCTCCAACTCCTGACCTCAGGTGATCTCCCAGCCTTGGCCTCCCAAAGTGCTGAGATTACAGGTGTCAGCTACCATGCCAGGCCCATTTTTATATTTAAAAAAAAAGATAGCTGGGCACGGTGGCTCACGCCTGTAATCCTAGCACTTTGGGAGGCTGAGGCGGGCAGATCACCTGAGGTCAGGAGTTCAAGACCAGCCTGACCAATATGGTGAAACCCTGTCTTAAAAAAAAAAAAAAAAAAGATAAGTTTTCTTTTAGTCTCTTTGGTTACAGGAGAAGTTAGCTTACAGCTTTTTTCTAAATTACTTTACATGTGGAGAAAGAATTTCTCTTTCTCCTGCCAAGAATCTTTTGAGCAGAGAAAATTGTTAATTCTATTTGTTATTATTGTTAGTTTCCATATCAGTGGTCCTGGAGCTCCAGGAACTCAGGATGCTTTTTACCCAAGATCATTATATATGGCTTCAGCAAACCAAAAAGATGACATGTTTTCTGTGCTAAATGTTATCCTGTTTTCCTTTAGTGTGTAGCACAGACAAATAGTAATTGGCCTCAAAAATTAAAGAAAAAATTATAGGAAAAGAGGTCTTATAACTGAGAACACTGTTTTTGCCTAGAAATACAAAAAGACACTCGGACTCTATACCATTGGGAAATGGTCACATATCAGTAAAACGAACATCTCTACTCCCCTATAAATCAACCATTTCACACAAAGAGAGCACTGAATTCTTTTTGTTTCTTACTAAAAGGGTAATGTCTCTGATGAAGGGTGGCAGAATATGTCACCCCACAATATGCCACTTTGGCATAAGAATTATTTTGAGCTAAAGGGACTTAGGCCAGGCGTGGTGGCTCATGCCTGTAATCCAAGCACCTTGGAGGCCAAGGTGGGCGGATCACCTGAGGTCAGGAGTTCAAGACCAGCCTGACCAACGTGGTGAAACCGCGTCTTTATTAAAAAAAAAAGGGGGGGGACTTAAAAAAGAAATACAAGAAGAATGTTGTGAGTGTCTCTTTTCTTCCTGAAAGTAGAAGATAAAACTCCTGTGGGAAAGGTATCCTCCCTACCCTGGGAGGAAAGAAACATTTTAATCACCAGAGACAGGGAGTTGAAGCCCAGAGAATTTTGTACGAACAGCAGTTGTTAAAATCACTCTTATCTTCCTCTAGCCTCCCCGCATATTTTAGCAACTTTCTCACAATTGCCACTCTCTGTTCAACCTAGTATAAAAACATTTAGGATTTGGCACTTCTTTGGGTCTTCATTTTCTTATACAGATTTCCGTGTCACATAAAACTTACATTAAATAAATTTGTGTGCTTTTCTCCTGTTAATCTGTTTTATGTCAATTTAATTCTCAGGCCCAGCTGAAAATCCTAAGAGGGATAAGTTTCCCCTCTGCTATGCTGCAAAAGAGAACGATATTATACAGTTACATTTGAGAACTCTATGATCTGATATATCTTGCTTCTTAAGAAATAGCAATATTGTGGATTGTAAGTAGTTTTTTTTTTTTTTTTTTTTTTTTGAGACGGAATCTCGCTCTGTCTTCAGGCTGGAGTGCAGTGGTACCATCTTGGCTCACTGCAACCTCCACCTCCCAGGTTCAAGCAATTCTCTGCCTCAGCCTCCGGACTAGCTGGGATTACAGGTGCTCATCACCATGCCTGGCTAATTTTTGTATTTTTGGTAGAGATGGGGTTTCACTATCTTGGCCAGGCTGGTCTTGAACTCCTGACCTCATGGTCCACCCACCTTGGCCTCCCAAAGTGCTGGGATTATAGGCATGAGCCACTGTGTCTCGCCAAAATTCATTCTAATAATAGTAATAACAATAAACATTTAAACAATCATTTTATATGGATTTTAGAAATAATTGTAGAAGACAGGAGTTAGTGCTGTATAGCAATCAAGAAATACCCTTCTCATATAATTATTGGCATTACAAATTTACATTTTCTTAGCTAGATGGAAGCACTGAAAAAACATGTTTTGGCTGCTTTCCTACTCCTGTGTTTCCACCTTCCCCTCCATATCGCTGGCTGCTTTGCTTGCTGAAAACAGAAGTGTAGGTGTTGCTGGGCGCAGTGACTCACTCACTTGAGTCTGGAAGTTCAAGAGCAGTCTGGGCAACACAGTGAGACTCTATTGCTACAAAAATAAAGATAACATAATCAATCCGGTGTGGGGGCTCATGCCTGTAGTCCCAGCTACTCAGAAGGCTGAGATGGGAGGATTGCTTGAATCCAATGGGTCAAGGCTGCAGTGAGCTGTGGTTGTACTACCGCATTCCAGCCTGGGTGACAAAATGAGACCCTTCTCAAAGACAACAGAAAGAAAGAAGGGGAGGAAGAAAGAAAGGAAGGAAGGAAGGAGGGAAGGAAGGGAGAGAAAAGAAAGGAAGAAAGGCAGACAAAGCAAGTTGAAGTAGGAGCCTGGTAAGAAGGTGCATGAGTGAGCTCCATCAGGCTCCTTGATGCTATTTACATGGGGAGTCAATTCAGAATGGAACTCAGTGAACATTCAGGAGTTCTACAAATAACCAAGAGGTTTCAAAACGTTGATGACATTTGAAAGAACAGAAATAAGGTCTTCAGGGAGGATATTTGAAACGACTTAATTGTAGAGACAGTTTTGTTTTCTTTTGTTTTGTTTTGTTTTACAGGCAGCCGTCAATCTGCTTTTGGTCTTTACACTTCCGTCTCTCTGTGGGGGACCGATCCTGAGGTGACCTGCCTGATTCCTGCCTCCCAGTGTTCATGCCTTCGTGTAATACCCTCTCCTTGGCTAAGGGCAGAACCTGTGACTCGATTTTAACCAATGGGATATGGCAAAGGTGATGGGATGCCACCTCTGTGATTCCGTTAACATAACAAAGGTGATGAGATGTTATTCCTGTGCTTATGTTATGTCATACAAGACCCCGACTTGCTAGCAGATTTGCTGTCTCCCGCTCTCCTGAAAGCCTTGAAGAAGCCAGCCACTATGGGACTGCCCTCAAGAGGCCATGTGATAGGGAACTGTGAGGGGCTCGAGGCAGCCTCTCAGTCTCCAGCCTTCAGCAAACAACTTCTGTCAATCACTCGAGGGAATGCTGACACGGATCTTCCCTAGGCTGAGCTTCTGATGAGCCTGCGGCCCTGGCCAACACCTGGATCACAGCCTAGGGGCACCCTGAGAGAGAGAACAGGTGTGTGTTGATCATCTCATGTAAGATAATAAATGGGTGTTGTTTTATGCCTCTAAGTTTGTGAGGCAGCAATAGATAATGCATTTTCTTTTCTAGAAATTTAATACAAAAGAAAACAATAACAAGAAGGAAATTTCATACAAATGAAATACCATCATGTGTCATCTTTTGTCTGGCTTCTTTCCCTTAACAGATGCCTGTGAGATTCATCAATATTGTTGCCTATATCAGCAGTCATTCATTTTTATTGCTGAGTAGTATTTCATTTATGGGTTTACCACATTTTGTGTATCTATTCACCAGTGATAGACATTTTCGTGTTTCTACTTTTTGGCTGTTGTGAATGATACTGCTTCGACAGTTACATGCAAGTCTTTGTGTGGATGTATGTTTTCATTTCTCCGGGGCAGATACCTAGTAGTGGAGTTGCTGGGTCGTATGGGTAGTATGTTTACTTTTTTTAATGCTGCCAAACGATTTCAAAATTGGCTGCACCACTTTACATAGTCACCAGTGGGTGACAGTTTCAGTTTCTTCACATTCTCTATACACTTGGTATTTTCAGTTTTTAAAAATGGCATCTCATTTTGATTTTAATTTTCATTTTCCTACTGACTTTGGAAAAGTGCTTATTAAAATCTGTTGCCGATTATTATTATTATTTGAGACAGAGTCTCACTCTGTTGCCCAGACTGGAGTACAGTGGTACACTCTTGGCTCGCTGCAACCTCCACGTCCCATGTTCAAGCAGTTCTCCTGCCTTTGCCTCCCGAGTAGCTGGGACTACAGGCACACACCACCACGCCCAGCTAATTTTTTTATTTTAGTAGAGATGGGGTTTCACCCTGTTGGCCAGGATGGTCTTGATCTCTTGACCTGGTGATCTGCCTGCCTTGGCCTCCCAAAGTGCTGAGATTACAGGCGTGAGCCACCGTGCCCCGCCACCAATTATTTTTTTGGTTGAGTTGTTTATCTTCTTATTGAGTTGCAAGAGTTGTAAGGATTCTTGTTATATTCTGGATAGAAGTCTTTTTACAGATGTATCAGTGAATGTTCAATCAAAGAATCAGAACCACCAGGAGGCATATATATATATATATATATATATATATATATATTTATTTATTTATTTATATTTATATACATACATTTAAAATATACATATATATACATACACACATACATACATTTTAAATATACACACAGAGAGATTTTTTAAATCAGAAATTTGGCCTTACATAAATCAGATCAGGGATCTGATTGTGCCCTGGGTACAAGCTGGTAAGTTAGCTTGTTACTACTTCATGAGTGCTGACAGAAGATATAAGAATCTTGGGTCAGAGAAAAAGGATTTCATAGTTGTGGTACAACAAGCAGAATGAGAATCACAAGCAGAATGAGCCACAAGCAGAACAAGAGTCACAAGCAGAACGAGAATCACAAGCAGAATGAGAGTGACAAGCAGAACGAGAGTCACAAGCAGAATGAGAGTCACAAGCAAAACGAGAATCCCAAGCAGAATGAGAATCACAAGCAGAATGAGAGTCACAAGCAGAACGAGAATCCCAAGCAGAACAAGTCACAAGCAGAACATGAGTCACAAGCAGAACGAGAGTCACAAGCAGAATGAGAATCACAAGCAGAATGAGAATCAGCATGCTAGCATCAGCTCCTCTTGCCACTCAAGACCCTCGGAGCAGCATGGATGACACGGACGTGTGACTGAACACACAGCTCCTTGTGGAGAACTCTGCGCCTGAGGCTGTCAACAGTCTGCTCTTTGTCCCGGGGGGAGAAACAACTTCATCCTGCAAGGTTACTCCTGGCAACTACTGCCCCGAGAAATGGCCTGGGCAAAAAGCTCTGAGAGCTTTGTGTTCTGAGCAGTCTCGGCTAGAATGTGCAAGGAAGCTCAGGGCTCACGGTGAAGCCTCTCCCGACAAGGCTCCTTTGGGCTTCAGGAGAAATATGAACATCTGTCAGTGAGATTGAAACGAGGTTGTGCTGGTCCTTGTGTTTGTTCACAAATGGTGATGTCACAGGAGAAGAATTCAGCATCAGATCGGTCCCCATGAGTGCCTGTGTTTTCATCAGCACATGCACAGGGATGACAGCCACAGTGGGAGGTCGGATTTCCCCTCACAGCTGCTGCTTGTTACAAGTGGACCACAGGATTGTTTTGCCAGACTGTGCATGGGTGTAACAGACAGAGAGAGCGTAAACTCTTCTCTCCTTCCCCCTGCTTCCTAGGGTCTAATCTATTCCCTACCCTGGTGCTGGGGTTATTGCTTACCCTTCATAGCCACAACATTGGTGTGTCCATTCTAGCAACTATAACATTTTTTCCTAAGGATCTCCTATTTGTGCCCAGGGGATCAGGTATGAGAGGAACAAGGGCATTTTAATGAAATTTGCAGAGATCCATTATATCTTCCACCTGGCTCACACAGACCACTCTACAATGACTTGGTGATTGATGTACCGAACCAAGTGATCATTACCTCTAGGATCTAGGGCCATGTCAGTCCAACAAGTTTGAATTCAATAAGAGAATCAAGCTGAATCAAGCTGCTTGCACCTATAATCCCAGCCACTTGTGGGGCTGAGGCAGGAAATTGCTTGAACCCAGGAGGCAGAGGTTTCAGTGAGCTGAGATTGTGCCATTGCACTCCAGCCTGGATGACAGAGTGAGACTCCATCTCAAAAAAAAAAAAAAGAGAGAGAGAGAGGGAGAGAATCAAGTAATTTTGAATTCCTAGGCGACATTTTTGCCTGGCTGATACACAGAAGGTATACCAATCATACAAGTTTGGGGCTGCTGTGAGTGCAATGAAAGAATCGTGATCTGAAACGGTCAGGGTAAAAATCTCACATTTTCAAAATAGGTCTATATAACCCCTTCTTTCTTCCTGATCATTACAAAGAAGGAGGCTAAAAGGAAATGATCTCTCCCTGGGGATAGCCACACGCTATAAGCCAAACTATCTTATTAAAGCGTTTGAACCAGAAGGAGGTGAGAGAGATAGATTAAGAAGTGCTGGGGGTTGGTCTTTTGAGAAGACTTTGTACTCTACGATACCTGACGCCAGCCCATGGCATCAGGTGGGGAGCGTGGAATCCATCTCCACACCCAATGGGGATCAGAGTCCAGGGTGGGGAGCGTGGAATCTCCTTTGAATAACTAGATTATTGTGGCCCAGTGTCAGACAGCCTTTAAGGGCAGAGGAGGGAGGGGAGATGATGTGATGGCTTTAGCCTGTGCTTGCTCAGCTCAAGCCTGACCAACCTGCCTTTCCGAATTGCCTACTCTTTGGATTGTGAACTTGCTTAGACAGCCCCAACGATGGCATAAGCCAACTCCTTGTAATAAATCACACACACACTGGAAATTGTTGAGAGGAACACTTTTGGGAGTGAGAATCAGGAATTCTCTTTTGGACATCTTCAGTAGATGGTGCAGACCTCCAAATGGAGAAGTCAGGTAGCGCTTAGATGGTTAATAAGCATGAGGGCTACAGATGTGAATTTGGGACTTGTGATTGTAGAGATGCCTATTTTAAACCATGGGTCTCATGAAATCGGATGAGATTGCTAAGGGAGAGAATGTATACAGAGAAAAGGAGAAAAACCACAACTGAGCCCTGGGGCCAATGTTTAGAGCTCCAACAAAGTAGGGAAAATCAGAAAAGAAGATGGAAGAGGCATGGTCTTTGAGGTAAGAGAAAACCAGAGAGTGTCATGTCATGGAATCCACGAGCAAACTATATTTCAAGAAGCTGGAGGCCAAATAATTCTAATGCTGGTAAACTGCAAAATGAAGCGACTATTGGAATTTTTTAATTTTTATTTTTTTGAGACAGGATTCACTGTGTTACCTAGGCTGGAGTGCAGTGGCTCAATCTCAACTCACTGCAGCCTCTGTTTCTTGGGCTCAAGCGATCCTCTCACCTCAGCCTCTCAAGTAGCTGGGACTACAGGCACTCACTATCAAGTCCAACTAATTTTGTATTTTTAGTAGAGATGGGGTTTCACTATGTTGCCCAAGCTGGTCTTGAACTCCTGACCTCAAGTGATCTGCACACCTTGGCCTCTCAAAGTGCTGGGATTACAGGGTGAACCATCTTGCCTGGCTGTAATCATTGGATTTGATAATCACAATAATTCAGTGTTTATATGAAACATTTTGGAGCACTTTTCTAACATCTGTAATCTCAGGATTTTTCTCTTCATGAGATAGTGGGAGGTAGTTAAAATCATTATTATCCCTCTTTTATTAATGAGGATTCGAGGCTAAGATAGAATTTACAGAATTGCTTAAAGTAGCTAGCTATGGCAGACCTGGGTTAGAACGAGATTTTTTTTTCCTTTAGCAGCTTTACAGACTAAAGAATGAGAGTTCTTTATTCCAGCTCATTTTTCCAGCTCTAAATTTTGGTTGGCATAGGACTCATCTGTGGAGCTTTCTAAAAAAGTAGATACAAACAGTCTCATCAAGGAACTCTGGGATAAGGGTCGGATCATGAGTATCAAAAAACATACATATACAACTCAACAAGCAGTTCTAATGAGAGGCTAGAGTTGAGAGTCTATAATGAGTTTGTCTATAATGTGTTCTGAGCAACCATTAAATGAGACTTCTTAGGATGAGAGTCTATGCACAGTTTGGTTAATGGAGCTCACAAAGGTCAGCTGAAATGTCTTTGAGTTTCCCCAGGGTGGAAATCCTAATTCACCTCACTGGTTAAGGCCTCAGTTAAATCTGCTGAGTGTTTTCTTATCATTAGCTCCCTGCTCCTGAATGGAGAAAACATGGTTATGGTTTTATCCAATCACAAGATATCGTGCAACACCACACTCAAATCTACACACAGTCAGAACTGCCTTTCCCAAAAGACAGTGATTTTCTTTGTGATTGAACTTCTGAATTAAACTTAGTTGTCTCATCAGGTGAATTTCCAGGACTAGGTTCCCCAGGTTGAGAATCACTTAGAGATGCAACAACTGTGCACTTGTGGGAATTGTAATCTGCAAGTTTACGAAATAAAGATTGTATCCAAAACGTAAGCACTTACCTGCTACAAGAGAGAAAATTATGCTTTATGGGGAATTTAAAGCAGGGACTCATACTTATTAAATCATGAGGTATTTTTTTCCAAAATTTTTTGTCATCCAGGCTGGAATGCAGTGGTGTGATTATGGCTCAATGCAGCCTCAACTTCCTGGGCTCAAGTGATTCTCCCACCTCAGCCTCCTGAATACCTGGGGTTACAGGTGTGCTGCCATGCCTGGAAAGTTTTTGTATTTTTTTGTAGAGTCTGGGTTTTCACCGTGTTGCCCAGGCTGGTCTCGAACTCCTGGGCTCAACGGAAGAAATGTATACAGATGTTTCTTTTTTTTGACTCAATTGTAAGACTTTTCAGAACAGGAACAGTGTCTTACTCAGCTCCCACAATGTTTAAGAGTAGTAGAGGATCAGTCACGGTTTGGTGAATGAATGAGTGAATGAATGGGTGATGGCTTCTTGTAGTTTCTGATTTATTAATAAATGAGTAATATATAATTTTCCCAACATTGAGATTTTGCTTTGCATCTTTTTCTCTTCTTACATGGTTTCTTTTGTCCTGAAATCGTTCTGCTTGTTTTCATATTGCAAGATTTGAAGGAAGCTTCAAAGAGCTGACGAGATAACCCTGCATTCACATGGATGTATTCCCCCCTCACCTTGGTGAGGAAGGTAATTATTATTTTCTCTTTCTGCAGAGGAAACGAGACTTGGAAAATACAGGGATTTATATGTCACAGACTTTGCAGTAAAATTAGCATTCGAATTTTTAGCCTTCACTGTGACAGAAGCGATTCTTTATTTTATTCAGCTGATTCCTCTTTTCTTCTGCTTTTCTATTTATGTGTGGGAAATCTATGAAATAAAAATAACTCCTATATTTCTTATTCCTTTCTCAAAGAAAACATTTCCCAGGCAAGAAATGATGTTCAAAATAAGAAACATCAAAGTAAATGATAAGGTGAGAGGTTGAGGGAGATGATCAATGGTGTCACCTAGCTTACCCCAGCTCTTTTAAAACATTTTTATTGTAAAATATTGAACATTTGTTTTAGAAATATGCATCAATTTATTTGCACAGTTTAACAAATATTTATAGGGGAAACCTCCATGTAACTGGTATTCAGATTAAAAAATTAAACATTGTTAAATTCACTTCACACTAGTTCACCTATCAATTTCTGGTTACAATCTGGCCTTCTCTCCAGCAGAGGTAACTGTTTTATTTTATTTTATTTTATTTTATTTTTTTGAGACAGAGTCTCACTCTGTCACCTAGGCTGGAGTGCAACTTCGCTCACTGCAACCTCCACCTCCTGGGTTCAAGCCATTCTCCTGCCTCAACCTCCTGAGTAGCTGGGACTACAGGCGTGTGCCACCATGCCCAGTTATTATTTTTTTTTTGTATGTTTAGTAGATATGAGGTTTCACCATGTTAGCCAGGATGGTCTCGATCTCCTGACCTGGTGATCTGCCTGCCTTGGACTCCCGAAGTGCTGGGATTACAGGTGTGAGCCACTGGTAACTGTTTTCTTTTTTTAAAATTTTTTTATTTTTATTTTTTTAAAGATGGGGTTTCACCATCATGGCCAGGCTGGTCTTGAACTCCTGGCCTCAGGTGATGCACCCACCTCAGCCTCCCAAAGTGCTAGGATTACAGGCATGAGCCACTGTGCCCAGCCTGTTTTCTTTATGTTAATCACTTTCTTTCTTTTCTTTATAGTTTAACCACATCTAGGTGCATCCTTAAACAATAATGCATAGTTTTTGTTGTGTGCTTTCAAGCTTTATATAAATCATATTGTATACATTCTTTTTTTTCTTTTTGAGACAGTCTCACTCTGTCACTCAGGCTGGAGTGCAGCATGCAATCTTGGCTCACTGCAACCTCTGCCTCCCAAGTTTAAGCGATTCTCATGCCTCAGCCTGTGAGTAGCTGGAAATACAGGCGTGCACCACCTCGCCAAGCTAATTTTTGTAGAAATGGGGGTTTTGCCATGTTGGCCAGGCTGGTCTTGAACTCCTGAACTCAAGTGATCTGCCTGCCTCAGCCTCCAAAAGTGCTAGGATTAAAGGCACAAGCCACTGTGCCCAGCCTGTATATATTCTTGTATGTCTTTTTGCCCTCAACCTGGTGCTAAGAGTAGTTCATATTGCCGCATGTAGCTGAAGTTGATCAGTTTTGTTGTTAAATGGTATTCCTGCTTGAACATGCTATATGTGTGTGTGTGTGTGTGTGTGTGTGTGTGTGTGTGTGTATATATATAACTGTATATATATATCTTTAACTTTGCTAGATACTACCAAAGTGTTTTCTACAATGGATATACCACTTTCCAACCTCACCAGCATTAGAGTTCCAGCTGCTCTGAATCTTTACCCATACTTGGCATCCTCTTTTTTTCCTGCCTTTAACTGTGGCTATTACAGTGCCAGGATAGTGTGTATCACTATGGTTGCGATTTGCATGGTAACTAATCAGCTTTACACCTTTTCACTGACACTTTTGATTTCTTGTTTTGTGAAGTATCTGTTCAAGTTTCATTGATTTTCTGTTGGATTATATGGCTTTTTCTCAGTAAATTTGGTCCGTCTTCAAGTTATAAAGGTGGGCATTGATAGTGAAGTTCTGTGGTGATAGCCAACCATTTTAGAAAACTGTTAGATGCAGTGTAGGTTTTTATTTTTGAGATGGAATCTCTCTCTGTTGCCCAGGCTGGAGTTCAGTGGTGTGATCTTGGCTCACCGCAACCTCTGCCCCCCAGATTCAAGCAATTCCCCTGCCTAGGCCTCCCAAGTAGCTGGGATTACAGGCACTCGTCACCACACCTAGCTAATTTTTGTATTTTTAGTAAAGACGAGGTTTTGCCATGTTGACCAGGCTGGCCTCGAACTCCTGACGTCAGGTGATCCGCCCCGTGAGCCCCTGGGCCCAGCATTGGGATTACAGGTGTGAATCCTGTTCCCCGCCCAGTGTTAGTTTTTGGGAGTGGGAGGGGAAAGGAGTTGTGTGTTACGGCTTCTCCTTTTCAGATGTTACCTCCAGGCAGTTCATGAGTTTTCTGCTCTTGGGCCTGGGTAAATGACTCTAAGATTTGAGTAAGTGCCACCAAGGGAGAATACAGGAAAATAAACAAAGTGCTGATATCAGGAGACCATTTAATGGGGGACATCAAAGGATGTTTACTGCTTGAGGAAGACCTTCTGTTAATTATCGCCTAGAAACAGAGACCAGAGTGGCTGGCTGATCGGCCCCCCACTCTGGTGACTACTGTTTAGGGAAGGCTTTGAATATGTTCAAATTCCCTTTAGACTCATTACCTTTCTGGAAACCACTGTTTACTTGGAAATAAGCCAAATGAGAAAGGGATTTTCTGAAATAATCCCCTGGAGGAACACATCTTCCCTTCCCTTAAGTAAGGGGGAAGTGGAGGACAGAATGGAAAGCAGAAGAAAGTTAATTGCAGTTTCTAATAAACACTCTGATAGAACACCTTTGTGGGTCTTTAAGCAAGCACTGTTTTAGAAGATCTGACGGGCTAACTGCAATCTAATGACTGATAACTGATATTTTAAACACTTTTTCTGCACAGAGGATTCATCTGAATTTTTTTTTTTTTTTAAATAACGCTTGAGGTGGCTGGAATTTTGCAAAGCATTATTTCTCAAAGACAGGGATTATAACTCTATTTTCTTTGAGATGGAGTCTTGTTCTGTCGCCCAGGCTGGAGTGCAATGGCGTGATCTCGACTCACTGAAACCTCCGCCTCCTGGGTTCAAGCAATTCTTCTGCCTCAGCCTCCTGAGTAGCTGGGACTATAGGTGCGCCACCACGTCAGGCTAATTTTGTACTTTTAGTAGAGACGGGGTTTCACCGTGTTGGCCAGGCTCGGACTATACTTACTATTATGTGAACACATAAGCGTCTACTTAAATTTAACCATGTTTATGACTTTTCAGTAGAAAAGGTACACAATTCTGCTCTTAGTGCGTAGGTAACGGACAAGCATGCACACAGTTTAATAGCCACAGACACAGACATACACTTAAAGTCTTAGTTCTTGAGGGTAAAAACTCCTTCACCCCCACTTCTATTTCTTAAGGATTCTCTGGGTTAGAAAGGCTTATCCAGAGGATGAATGTTGTATTGAAATACTTTACCTGGAGTTATAATTTAATTCATTGCAAATCAACATGTCTTCTGTAGCATTTTTTGCCTGTTGGAAATCAGCCGTGACGTGGGAAGCATGTGGGTGGGACTGAGTCCCATTTACCTCTGTGTTCTCAGTGCACCGCACATGACCGGTACATAACATCTGATTATTACGCAGTCCTGTTAATTGAATGAGTTAATCTGTCCTATACAGAAGAGTTGAGGAAATTGAGTCTGATGAACCTGGAGAAAGAGAAGTCTTTGGAAATAAGAGGAGATTGCGGTCTTTGGACGTTTGAGGCCTTAACCTGGGGCAGGAGAAGAGCAGAGTGAGGACACTGTGGGGACACATCCAGTAGGCAGATTTTTATTCATTCCATATCAGCTGAGGAACAGTTTGATCTTAAAACCAAAACCCCAAAGAGAAAAAATTTGCCTCCTTTTCCAGGTTATTTTTTGCAAGTAGTTCTTACAGGGTGCCTGGTTTCCCTTGTTTTCTTTCCCTTGTTTTCTTTCAAGGTTGATGGGCTGAGTTCCCTGATTCAGCAGAAAAGCTCCAGCTATCAGCACATCTGCTTCCTGAGGAATGATGGTCCTCTCTGGGTCATTACACACTGCATTTCGAGGCTTAGAATTCCGTGGGTACAATCAGTTAAGAGTGATATATAGCTCTACCTTTGTCTATAAAAATGAGACCTAAGACTTGTGGTAAGATATAAATCCATTTCAGGGCCACCTAAACCTCCACAGCACTGCTCCTGATGAGTGCTGCTAAGGACTCCCCACACATCAACCTGAAAAATGAGTCTCTACCGTGATGTGACTGTTGCCCTTGGTATTATTTGCACATCACCTTGCTATTAATACGAGGTTATCTTGGATTAAAAATATTAGCTTTACCTTGACTTTTGTCTGGATGACAAAAATCTCAACTATTGGGCTTTTACATTCCAGTCTTTTCTAGTTTAAATTCAGACTTCATCTTCTATTTGGAAAATGCAGGTAATCAAACAGAAGTGCTGTGACTTAGGAAGAGAGACCAAGAAAAGGGATAGAAAGTGTTCTCAACTTGTCAGCTTCCGAAGCTTTAAGTATTCTGGGGTAAACTGTCCAACGTCTTAGCATCTCATTGTTCTACCCATAAAATAATGTTAACGAGAGAAACTTACTACATTTTTTCTGCTGGAGGATAAAGGCATACTGAAAAATTTTTGGCCTGTAATATTAAATTGTCCCTGGAAATAGTGTAAAAATGACTAGATTTAAGTCATTTCATCAAAATAATTTTTTAAAAATACATGTTTGTTCATAATTCTAGCTTTCTTATGAACAGGGCCATATGGGACCTGGCTTGGAGGCACATACCAGGTGAGATTTACAGGTGGAATCATGGTGAGGACACAGGAGTCCCCAGGGAGGGAGAGGGAGAGGACAGGAATGTGGTCGGCTTGAGGGATGGCCCCCAAAATGCCTGCAAATCAACCTCAGCAACCCATCAGTTTAGCAGAGCCTCACTACCTGGGGTGTGATAGAAAGGTGAGTGTTAGGAAGCTTGGTTAGTTCTGACTCAGCCAGGAACTGAAATTTTCTACTAGCCACATTTTTAAAACATTAAAAAGAAACAGGTAAAATTAATTTTAACAGTATTATTTTCTTTAACCCAATATATCTAAAATATTATCACATAAACATATAGTCAATACAAAAACATATTGATGAGATAGTTTATGATGTCTTTCATCCTGTCCTTTACATACGGTCTATATTTTACACTTCTAACCCATATGATAGACTAGGTGGTCTCAACTGCACCTTTTAACAATAAAGCCTATTGTTCTAGGTAGCTAATGGGAAGCTTCATCTTGGAGTGGCTTTGAGTATGGACTTTGAAAGTGGAGAGTATGAATTCTATCTCCCCTTGCCAGCTGTGTGGTTTTTGGCAAACTGCTTGACCTCGCTGGGCCTTACTTTCCTCATCTGAGGACTAGAAACATATCTACTTCATAAGGTTGTCGTAGGGCTAAATGAAATAGCATGTGTAAGGCGCCAAGTACACTGCCTGTGACTATGTTGAAATAAGTTCTCCCCACATTCTCATTTCTCCAACTGAGAAATTCCCATGAGGACCCCAAGAGGAAACAGGACAGGAAGGTTTTAGGAAGCAGTAGTTCCTGAAAAGAGCCAGGGTGTGAAGTGCTTTAGGAGGTCAAAGGAAACATGTGGCTTTGTTGGCATGATTCAGCATGTTGAGGTTCGATCCCTGACCTGACCCAGGCGCGTTCCCACTCCTGCCGCTCATGTCTCTCCCTCCCTTTACTATTCCCCTTTTGCCCTGACAGTCTCTCTGTTAGTTATATTCTAGGCCTTTATAGCTTGCTGGCCTCTAGATGTAGAATTGCTGAAGGATGTAGTGCAGAGTGTTTGGGAAAGAGGACATGTTCCTCCTGCCTTCGTGGGCTTCACTGTGAACCACGGAAGTTTCTAGGATGCATGGTTCCAACTGTTGAAAAGTTAGTGTCCTTCCTGAGACGTGTTAGAAGTGCGAAATACAGACTGTATTTTAAAGACAGTGTGAAAAAGCCAACTTTTGTGGCAGGCAGGCACCAAGCTTGTTTTACTTTATGCAGGCTCCCTAATTCCTCTCTGCCCCTTCAACCCTCAGCTGAGAGCCCCAGCAGAAGGATGAAAAATCAAAAGGGTAAGAGATAGAACATTTGTTTTAGGAATTGGGACAACTCCAAGTATGAAGATAACAGATTTATTTCATGCTGTTTCATTTAGTCAATATTCATTCATGGCAAATTTTATTTTTATTTTAATTTTTGTGGGTACATAGTAGTTTTATATATTTATGGGTTACGTGAGATATTTTGATGCAGGCATGCAAGGCATAACAATCACGTCAGGGTAAATGGGGTTTCCATCATCTCAAGTATTTATCCTTGTGCCACAAACAGTCCAATTGTACTCTTTTAGTTATTTAAAAATGCAAGGAGTCGGGGCAAGGGGAGGGAGTGCATTAGGAATAATACCTAATGCATGCGGGGCTTAAAACCTAAATGATAGGTTGATGGATGCAGCAAACCACCATGGCACCTGTACACCTATGTAACAAACCTGCACGTTCTGTACATGTATCCCAGAACTTAAAAATAAAATAAAATAAAATAAAAGAATCACTAATCAAACCTACATGTGCAAAATACATTGTAAATATTGAAAAGAAAAAAAGGTACAAAAAATTATTTTTGACAATAGTCACTCTGTTGTGCTATCAAATACTAGTCTCATGTTTTTTATGGCTGAATAGTACTCCATGGTATATATGTACCACATTTTAAAAATCGATTTGTTAGTTGATAAATTGCTTCCAAATCTTGGCTATTGTGAATAGTGCTGCGATAAACACAGGAGTGTAGATATCTTCGGGATATCTTTTAATCTTTTCTCTTTTTTTTTTGAGATGGAGTCTCACTCTGTTGCCCAGGCTGGAGTGCAGTGGCACGATCTCGGTTCACTGTAACCTCCCTGGGTTCAAGCACTTCTCCTTCCTCAGCCTCCTGAGTAGCTGGGATGACAGTGTGTACCACCACACCCGGCTAATTTGTTGTATTTTTAGTAGAGACGGGGTTTCACTATGTTGGCCAGACTTTATGATCTGCCTGCCTGCCTCAGCCTCCCAAAGTGCTAGGATTACAGGTGTGAGCCACTGTGTCCCACCAACAAATATTTTAAAAGAATGACACTGGTCTTCCCATTTATTTTGAGTTGATTTGACCCATCTTCTTAATCAATGGATCTTTTCAATTGTCAATTGTCCTATTATTATAAGATTCCTTCCCTTCCATCCAGGAAGGTGTTTCTGTTTTGACAGATTCGTGTTATTGATTTTTTTTGCACACTCAGCAAAACCTCTGGAGAGACGAGGAGGGAGCTGGTAGTATTCAGGCTGCTTGGCACTGTTGCAGCCTTTCCAGCAGAGGTGGCTGGTCCGAGAGGGCTGGTTCGGCCCATTCTTGACCTACGATGACGCTGGGAAATAACTCAGTGATGTGGCCTCATTTTCTATCTCACAGATTTGGCTCTGGAGAAGAGATGAAGTTTATATCTTCAGAATATAGAGTCAATGAGTTCGGTCACAGCTGCAGCCAACTCAGTCAGAAACAGATACACAGTACGCAACAAATGGGAGTAAATTCAACCCATTTTCCTAATTTGGAATATAGAGCCTGAGGAGTGAAGTTGTGGGCGGCTTATCTGTCCTGGGTTCTTCCGACTTCCTGAATTTATATTTCAGTGAAGGGAGATTTTGCTAAGAATGCTCTTGTGCTAAAATGGGAAAGCCCCTCACCTCTGAAGTTTTCTAGTTCAGGTGGACAAGCAGTTTCTGAGCACTCAGTATGTATCAGGCTCAAGGTGACCTTTGGGATTTCCACTTCCTTCTGATCTTTTCACCTCAGGCTGTGGGCCTTGTGTTCTGGGAGAAAATTGGAAACGACATCATCCTTGTGGTTCTGAAAAGATTGAGCTCCTCAGATGTGGCTTCATCTGATCTGCTTCTCAAGTGTTAAAGGGGAACATAAAGCCATGTAGGAAATCCTCATCTCTCGACAAAGCCTGGCTTTCAAATTCTATTGCATTGCTGCAGTCACCAAAATTACACATTTGATGTCAGAGACTGAATGTTGACATCCTTACTGTGAAAATCGTATCCCCACTTCTGGCTTAGCTCCCCAGAGAGCAGAGAGAAGACCACACAGAGATGCAAAAGAGAAAAGCCTGGTTGTGTATTTTAGGGTGAATATTTCTTTGCATTTGGTGCTTAAGATTTGTAGGATTTTTTTTGCTGCTTCCCTTTTTTCACTTGTCCGGGAAACAAGACCTAACTCTTTCAGCTTGGATGGACCGGAGTGGGTAACATGTGAAGTTGATGATGGCTTCTGGCCACATGACTACGAAGCGAGGTGAGCAATCGTGTGCTCTGGAAGGGAAGTAGGCATGGTGCAGCATTTCCTTACAGAGGGAACTGACTCATTGCTGCCCGAATGTTAATGGCAGTGTGGTCACTTAACTTGGCCAATACTGGTAGTTTGCTTCAATTTACGATTAATGATTCATAATTATAGTTAATTATGATTAACGGTTCATATTCAGAAGATAGGCTTTAATTTATGAGTAATAGCTTCACATAGAGCAAATTTGATTTTCTAGCCTACTTGCCCTTTCCTAGATCATTTAAAGTGGGTAAACTGACGGGCACTTCACTTATGGCCATCTTCACGACTATGCGAATGTGTCAGTTTTCTGCAAAAGAAGGCAGAAAATAAGAATAATTACTTTCATATTTTGGTGAAACTTCTTTCTTTTACCTAAGTGGCAGAAGTGGACTCTTTCGGAGACAAATGAAAGAAACCCAACTCCATCTAGCTTCAGCTGAAAGTGTATTTACTGACTCACATAACAGGGAATTATATCCAGGAGTGGATTGGCTTCAGGTACAGCTGGATCAGGAAGTTCGAATATTGTTATTTGGGCAACTTTTCTCTCTCTCCTTTTTTCCCTCTCCTTTCTGTCCTACAGACAAGTTCCCTCTATGTGGGAGGCAAGATGGGTGACAATATCTCCGAATAAAATTCTCTAGCTGGGTAGCCTAGGTGAAAATGGAAGGTTTGTCTTCCAGCGTCCTTACGCTACCCTCAGAGAAAGCTCATTTGTTCCACTTGGATCGTGAGTTCATTCTGGAAGTCGCCCCCGCTGGGGATGGTGTGTGTGTGACCTGGACGAGCTGCATCAGGGCTTCTCTGTGGGGGAGGGTAGCCGGACCCACAAGTGAGAGGTCCCTGAGGAGACACGTGGCCAAGGAGTCATTTCTCCAAAGGAATCAGAAGAAAAGGTGGGGATACGGAATAGGAAGACCAAAGTTGTAGTTACCACAGTCTTGCAAATGGTCTTCCTCTCATTCTGCCAGATGCTCCTTTTTTTTTTTTTTTTTTTTTTTGAGACGGAGTTTCGCTCTTGTTACCCAAGCTGGAGTGCAATGGCGCGATCTCGGCTCACCGCAACTTCCGCCTCCTGGGTTCAGGCAATTCTCCTGCCTCAGCCTCCCAAGTAACTGGGATTACAGGCACGCGCCACCATGCCCAGGTAATTTTTTGTATCTTTAGTAGAGACGGGGTTTCACTATTTTGACCAGAATGGTCTCGATCTCATGACTTCGTGATCCACCCGCCTCGGCCTCCCAAAATGCTGGGATTACAGGCTTGAGCCACCGCGCCCGGCCCAGATGCTCCCTTTTCTTCTGGAACTGTCTGGGTCTCTCAAGTGTCAGGAACTTATTTCCATCCCGTGCCTCCTCCAGTGTCTTCTGGCACTTATGGGCCAAACCACAAATTAAAATAGTGCATGCTTCTCTGTATTCCTTTGAATTAATTACAATATTTTATTTTATTTTACTTTGAGACGGGATTTTGCTCTTGTTGCCCAGGTAATGACGTGATCGTGGCTCACTGCAACCTGTACTTCCCGGGTTCAAGCGATTCTCCTGCCTCAGCCTCCCTAGTAGCTGGGATTACAGGCTTGTGCCACCATACCCAGCTAATTTTGTATTTTTAGTAGAGATGGGGTTTCTCCATGTTGGTCAGGCCGGTGTCAAACTCTTGACCTTAGGTCATCCACCCGCCTCAGCCTCCCAAAGTGCTGGAATTACAGGCGTGAGCCACCATGCTCAGTTGAATAAAAATATTTTAAGTTTTAAAAATGATTTGATGATGAAGTAGACTACAAAAATGACAAAGCTAAAAAAAAACAAATCATATTGTATGAAAGGAGGCATTGCCCACTACCCTGCATAGAGTGGGTGTTTAATACTATTTATGGATTTGATTTAATGTTTATAAAAGATGGTGAGCTACTGTGGGCATGTCTCTTGTACTCTCTGAATGCCTCAGTGGGCCTGGAGCAGTGAGCAGCCTGTGAGGCTTGTGTGCGGAATGTGTCGAGGGTGATTCAAAGTCCCACGGTCTGTGTACTATCTGGCGTGGCAAAAACTTTTCTGATGCTCATACAATGTAGTTCCAGTTAGAATTTACTGAAACAGCATGTGGCAGGGACACAAATAAGAAAATCTCTATGTTTCTAGCCTTTTACGGACCAATGCTATCTAAGGAAGATCCCGTCTTTGCAGTGCTAAGTCTAGGACACCTTGTCGGGCTGACAGCTGTTAACAGATAAACGTAAAATTTGGAAGCAGGGATTTGAACAGAATTAAATAAGAAAAGGCGCTGGTCAACCAGAGAAGAGCCCTTTAGAGATGAAAGGCTGAACTATTTTGCTGAGGTCGGTAGAGAAGAGAGAGAAGGGACATTGGGAGAACCGAGGGCACTATGTGAGATTGTAGGAAACAGATGTAGTGAGAATTCTCAGGTCACAGGCTTCAGATTACATACTGTATGTCCTCCTTCACCCCAACCCAGCTCTGCTGGTAGTTCAACTGAATCAGTTAGAACCCACTTGTTAAAAGTCACAGAAAACATGTCTTTTTTTTTACATTTAAAATTTTATTTATTTATTTATTATTATTATACTTTAAGTTCTGGGGCACATGTGCAGATTGTGCAGGACTGTTATGTAGGTCTACACGTGCCATGGTGGTTTGCTGCCTCCATCCCCCCGGTTATCCACATTAGGTATTTCTCCTAATGCTATCCCTCCTCAATCCCCGACACCCTGCTATCCCTCCCTGAGCCCCTCACCCCGCAACAGGCCCCAGTGTGTGATGTCCCCCTCCCTGTGTCCATGTGTTCTCATTGCTCAGCACCCACTTATGAGTGGTTTTCTGTTCTTGTGTCAGTTTGCTGACACTGATGGTTTCCAGCTTCATCCATGTCCATGTTTATAGCAAAAAAAAAAAAAAAAAGGGAATTTATGGCTCCGATAAATAAAATATCAGGTAGTTTGATTAGCTTGATTCAGGTACAGTTTCTCCTAGGATCTCAAGCAATCTGGTTAGAATTTCATTTCTGTTCAGCTTTTGACTCTGCCTTCTACTATGTTGATTTCATTCTTTGCTACCATGAGAGGGTCCCAGGTGTTCAGAGTTTTAATCTCAGTTTCAAGTCCCATGGAAAAAGAAAGCATGTCTCTCTTCCAGCTCCAGACAACGTTCCCTAATGTCTCGGCGGCTTGGTACTCATTCACATGCCCAGCCCTGATCACGGATGAGGCTAAAGGACATGTTGCTCTGACAGGCTTAGCCTGAGTCATACACTTTGTCCTGGAGATAGAGACACAGGATGAGAATCGAGAGGGAAGGAAGGCTGGTGTTGGAAGGAAGGAAGCTGGTAGTGGCAGGAGGGAAAGACGATGGCTGGTTAAAGCAGAACACATGGAGAGTCTCTAATGAAAGTTTGAGTTTATTGTTTCAGCACCCCCCCCTTTTTTTTTTTTTTTTTGTTTGTTTGTTTTTTTGTTTTGAGACGGAGTTTCACTCTTGTTACCCAGGCTGGAGTGCAATGGCGCGATCTCGGCTCACCGCAACCTCCACCTCCTGGGTTCAGGCAATTCTCCTGCCTCAGCCTCCTGAGTAGCTGGATTACAGGCATGCGCCACCATGCCCAGCTAATTTTTTGTATATTTAGTAGAGACGGGGTTTCACCATGTTGACCAGGATGGTCTCGATCTGTTGACCTCGTGATCCACCCGCTTCGGCCTCCCAAAGTGCTGGGATTACAGGCTTGAGCCACCGCGCCCGGTCCCCCCCCCTTTTTTTTTTTTTAAAGACAGAGTCTCACCCTGTTCCCCAGGCTGGAGAGCAGTGGTGTGGTCTCAGCTCCCTACAACCTCCGCCTCCCAGGTTCAAGTGATTCTCCTGCCTCGGCCTACCGAGTAGCTGGGATTACAGGGGCCAACCACCGTGCCTGGCTAATTTTTGTATTTTTGGTAGAGATGGGGTTTCACCATGTTGGCCAGGCTGGTCTGGAACTCCTAGCCTCAAGGGATCCTCCTGCCTTGGCCTCCCAAAGTCCTGGGATTGCTGGGATTACAGGCATG
>CAUYOR010134438.1:0-40903 GCA_963573925.1 Callimico goeldii
CAGGCCTGCGTACCCAAGGTCCTGCCCACCTACTAATGGCAGCTAGTTTCATGTACTTCCTACTTTAACTCCATGTACTTCCTGCTCCTCAACAGCCAATAGAATGCCTTCTCTTTGTTTCCCCAGTAGTCAATCAAGGCCACTTACCCAAAGTCCCGCCCGCCTACCAATGGCAGCTAGTTTCATGTACTTCCTACTTTAACTCCATGTACTTCCTACTCCTCAACAGCCAATAGAAATGCCTTCTTTTTGTTTCCCAGTAACCAATCAATTGCCTGCATACCCTATAAAACCCCACACCCTGAACAGCCAGGTGCAACTTCTCTGGCCCCTCTTGGACCACTGAGGTTGCCCGGGAGCTGAATAAATTGGCTTCTCATCTTTTTTCATACCTGCCTCAGTTTCCTCATTTTACCTCGGCAATAAATCTTACACTGTGATTGGCAAAGCATCTCTGATTCTGGATGCTTGCTCCTGTTGGTTGAAGTGCCTCCATTCACCTGCCCATGGTCTTTCATGCTCCAGCTGGCTAGTTCTAGCCTGTTCCCAAGGCAGAATCAGCATTCTGCAAGAAGGCAGAAGTATGTAAGAATGCTTAAGGAGTAGACTTGGAATTGGCATGATATTACTTTGTCTGCATTCTGTTGAATAGAGCATGTCACAGGGCTAGCCCAGATTCATAGGCTGGAGAAATAGACTCTATTCCTTAATGGGAGGAGCAAAGACACTTTGCAAAGAACACAGATTTGGGGAGGCTATTAATCCACCAGAGCTAGCAAGTGGTGGAACTGTAATGGAACCCAAGGAGTATAGATTCGGACCTTGAGCTCTAATACTGCACATTCACGTAACTGTTCACACTCCCAGCTATTCAGATTCTATGGTTCTGATTTGAGCTCCCCAAGTATTTCCTTCCAAGTTAAAATTCCTAGGTATTATGCAAACACATGTTCAATGCCACATCAATAGACAACAATTGACACCTGAGTCAGCCATGCCAAAAACCAAAGCTAACAGAAGGAAGAAATATCGAAATCTTGTTAAAAACAATCTCCATATCTCAACACAACCTGTATTCATCCGTTTTCATGCTGTTGACAAAGACATACCTGAGACTAGGCAATTTACAAAAAAAGAAGTTTAATGGCCTTACAATTCCATGTGGTTGGGGAGGCCCCACAATCATGGTGGGAGGTGAAAGGCATGTTTCACATGGTAGCAGACAAGAGAAAAAAAAGAGATCCTATGCAGGGAATCTTCCCTTTTTAAAACCATCAGATCTCATAAGACTTATTCAGTATCAACAAGAACAGCACTGGAAAGACCTGCTCCCATGATTCAATTACCTCCCACTGGGTCCCTTCCATAACACGTGCAAATTCAAGGTGAGATTTGGGTGGGGACACAGTCAAACCATATCATTCCACCCCTGGCCCCTCCCAAGTCTTATGTCCTCACCTTTCAAAACAAACCATGCCTTCCCAACAGTCCCCCAAAGTCTTAACTCGTTTCAGCATTAACTCAAAAGTTCACAGTCCAGTGTCTCATCTGAGACAAGGTAAGTCCCTTCTGTCTATGAGGCTGTACAATTAAAAGCAAGTTTGTTACTTCCTAGGTATAATGGGAGTACAGGCATTTGGTAAATACACCATTCCAAATGGGGGAAATTGGCCAAAACAAAGGGGCTATCCAAGTCCAAAATCCAGGCCCCATCCAAGTCCAAAATCCAGCGGGGCAGTCAAATCTTACAGCTCCAAAATGATCTCTTTTGACTCTATGTCTCATGTCCAGGTCACACTGATGCAAGAGGTGGGTTCCCATGGCCTTGGGCAGCTCTGCCCCTGTGGCTTTGCAGGGTAGAGCGTAGCCTCCCTCCTGGCTGCTTTCATGGGCTGGCATTGAGTCTCTGCAGCTTTTCCAGGTGCACAGTGCAAGCTGTCAGTGGATCTACCATTCTGGGGACTGGAGGATGGTGACCCTCTTCTCACAACTCCACAAGGGAGTGCCCCAGTAAGGATTCTGTGTGGGGGGCTCCCATCCCACATTTCTCTTCCACATTACCCTAGCAGAGGTTCTCCATGAGGGCCCCACCCCTGCAGCAAACTTCTGCCTGGGCATCCAGGCATTTACATACACCCTCTGAAATCAGAGGTTCCCAAACCTCAATTCTAGGCAGAAATTCCCAAACCTCAATTCTTGTCTTCTGTGTACCTGGAGGCTCAACACCATGTGGAAGCTGCCAAGGCTTGGGTCTCCCAGCCTCTGAAGTTACAGCCCAAGATGTACCTTGGCCCCTTGTAGTCACAAATGAAGCAGCTGGAACATAGGAACCAAGTCCCTAGACTGCACACAGCAGAGGGACACTGGGCCCAGCCCTCAAAACCATTTTTTCCTCCTAAACCTCTGGGCCTGTATAGGGAGGGGCTGCCACAAAGTTCTCTGACATGTTCTGGAGACATTTTCCCTATTGTCTTGGTGATTAACATTCAGCTCCTCTTTACTCATGCAAACTTCTGCACCCAGCTTGAAGTTCTCCTCAGAAAATGGGGTTTTCTTTTCTATCACATTGTCAGGCTGCAAATTTTCCAAACTTTTATGCTCTGTTTCCCTTGTAAAACTGAATGCTTTTAACAACACCCAAGTCAAATCTTGAATGCTTTGCTGCTTAGAAATTTCTTCTTCCAGGTACTCTGAATCATTTCTCTCAAGTTCAAAGTACCACAAATCTCTAGAGCAGGGCAAAATGCCACCAGTCTATTTACTAAAAAGTAACAGAAGTCACCTTTGCTTGAGTTCCCAACAAGTTCCTCATCTCCAACTGAGACCAACTCAGCCTGGACCTTATTGTCTATATCACTATCAACATTTTTATCAAAGCCATTCAACAAGTCTCTAGGAAGTTCCAAACTTTCCCACATTTTTCTGTCTTCTTCTGAGCCCTCCAAACTCTTCCAACCTCTGCCTGTTACCCAGTTCCAAAGTCACTTCCACATTTTCAGGTATGTTTTCAGCAGCCCCCCACTCTACTGGGGTACCAATTTACTGTATTATTCCCTTTTCATGCTGCTGATAAAGACATACTCAAGCCTGAGCAATTTAAAAAAAGAAAGAGGTTTGATGGACTTACAGTTCCACGTGACTGGAGAGGCCCCACAATCATGGTGGAAGGTGAAAGGCACATCTCACATGGCAGCAGACAAGAGAAGAGAGTTTGTGCAGGGGAACTCCCATTTTTAAAACTTTCAGATCTCATGAGACTTATTCACTATCACAAGGCAGCATGGGAAACACCTGCCCCCATGATTCAATTATCTCCCACCAGGTCCCTCCCACAACATGTGGGAATTCAAGATGAGATTTGGCTGGGGACAAAGCCAAACCATATCCCCACCAAACTAAATACTGTTCTTGCTGAAATTTCCAGCACTGACAACATCATAAACAAATTCCACAGGATTGTATTCTGTGGTACAAATGAAGGCTAAGAAGTAAAGTGCCAATTTATGTAAAACTACAAGAAGAAATCTCCAAATGGTGAAGAGTTTTTAGAATAGCTACTTTCCCTTTAGAGAGCTGAGAGTTCAACTAGAATGAAGAACCCAGTCCCTGGACTGACAGCTCAGAACTCAGACTATAATTTCCAGGAGAACTTTCAACCAAAACTTCATCTTATAAAGACTGCTTGATGTCCTTGAACTCTCAGTACAAGCATACTTCATTTTGTTCAAATTACCTCCAAACAATCACATTTGTATTATACTCATGTCCTGTAATCCAAATCCCATTGTTCCAAATTGCCTGCAATATGAAACATGACTAACTCCTTCCTTGTGAGAATATTTTTTCTGACATGTGTGGTGACATCTTTTAAATAGATTCTTATAAATTGAACTTGATACACAGTATGTAAGTGCTACTTGGAATGTGTGAAGAAATCTCCACTGCATAAAGTCAAGAGTTCACCAACAACATAAACTCTCGCCTACCCCTGCCTCTCCCCTCTTTGGGACATATTGAAGTTCCTGGGCAAAGTGGAGTACCCTGAGACACCTGTGCACCCCTGCACCCACCTGTCCTGAGTGGTCCAAATGCCAGTGAAATGCCATTGTGTGAGTGTTTCCTAGACTTTGCAAAATTTTCAAAGTAGAAAGGGAAATTTTGCCTGTAGCAAAATACCTCACTTACCTTTCTCACCCCTTCCTTCTCTTTTCCCCACATAAAAATATTAAAACAATATTGGAAGTATTTCATTGAGAGAGGGAGAGCAAGTGAGATATTTAGAATGATAATCCCCTTAGCTGACATGGTGCATGAAAATGGAGTAATACAGTATTTAAAAGAATTCAAATGAATTAATAATAAAGGATTGGAGTTCTCTTGTGCTTCAGGCACTGTCCCCAGTGTAAATATCCTCATCAGTTCTTCCCTGCATCAAGCAGGCCATCTGCTCCTAGTTCCATAAACCCACCACTCATTTTTTTCCCCACACTCAATAATCAATAACCCTTTTTCTGTAAAAAGGCCTACTGGCCCATCCCACAGCCTTGAGGAACTCTCCCTCACTCCCCACCCACCAATGCACACACCTAACCCTGACTAGCATAGAACTCAACACACAATTTCTTACCAATGCTAATTGGGTTAACTGCTCAAGGTCTGACTACAGGTCTCCGGGCAGTGCCTGTGGTTTAGATCAGTGTCTCCCAAACCTAGAGAACCAACAGTATTGCTGAAGGAGCCCCTTATGATTTCAGATTCCCATCCTGTCCCATCAGAATCTCCACAGGAGAGAGATGGGCATTGCTGCTTTTAAAAGGCTCTTATTATTTTGATGATTGGTCTAGTTTGGTAATGAGTAAGCAGAAAATCTTTGAGGAGCCAGACGTTACCAGAAAGACACAAAGACTTGGGAGGGCTCTGGGGCTCACAAAAAGCAACTTTTACCATGTACCTACCACTGCCTGCAGATTTCATTCTGAGGACTTTGGTGGCCCATGAAACCGAGTCATTTGTCATAGCCACCAACCTTATAGAAAAAAGCCCTTCAGATAGAACTGAATGCATTCAAATTTTTTTCTTTTTTCTTTTTTAATTTAAAGAATTAGTCTATGATGAACAATTACAAAGCTTCTTGTTCCCCAGCAGTTCAGGGTAACAGGTAACTCAGTGGACATGTTAGCGGTAGTAGAGATCCAAGTTATCCCGAGTGAGTCATTGGTGGCAAATCCATACATGTCTGCAGCAACTTTAGTCCTACCCTCCTCAGAAGAAAGAATTAGACTGAGGGGCAGAGAGCAGAAAAAGAGACCAAGGCAAGTTCCAGGACAGGAGTGGAAGTTTATTTAAAAGGCTTTAGAACAGGAAAGAAAGGAAAGAACCCTTGGAAGAGACCCAAGCAGGGACTTGAAGGTTAAAAGAGAAAAGGTCAAGTGCCCTGTTTAACCATGATCTTAGGACTTTTATGGACTTGCCTCTTTTCTGTGACTCTTCTTTGATGGTGGGCTTTCTGCATGTGCAGTGCCCTCCTTGCCTTTGGGAAGTGAGCATGCACAGTGTGTTTAGGAAGTTGTACCAATGCCCATCTGAGGCTTTCCTCCTTTTTCCAGTGGAGTGTTCCCAGAAGATCACACTTTGCTGTTTTCGTCTCTTAATGTGTATTCCCAGTGATATGGTTTGGCTGTGTCCCCACCCAAATCTCAACTTGAATTGTATTGCCCAGAATTCCTATGTGTTGTGGGAGGGATCCAGGGGGAGGTAACTGAATCATGGGGATCAGTCTTCCCCATGCTATTCCCATGATAGTGAATAAGTCTCATGAGACCTCATGGGTTCATTGGGGGTTTATACTTTTGCTTCTTCCTCATTTTCTCTTGCTGCCACCATGTAAGAAGTGCCTTTCACCTCTTGCCTCCCCAGCCATGTGGAACTTTAAGTCCAATGAAACCTCTTTTTCTTCCCAGTCTCGGGTATGTCTTTATCAGCAGCATGAAAACGGACTAATACAGTCTCCTTCAACTCTCTGTTGCCCAGAGCATTTAAGGTATAGTTGAAATACCTTTGATAAATAGATTTCTTCTGTTTGAATCAAGAATTTCCCTAATGACATGAAGAAAGAAAAAATGCCTCAACTAAAAAGAAAACTATTCAAAGTTTATTTAACAGGTTCACGAAACACTTCCTATTTTTGCTTGCTTTCATATATAAAATAAACTGGTGTTAATTCATTTAATGATGAATACATCTAAGAAAAGAAAAAAGGGTAGCAGCTACTCAGGAGGCTGAGGGAGGAGAATGGCTTGAACCCAGGATGCGGAGGTTGCAGTGAGCTGAGATGGTGCCACTGCACTCCAGTCTGGGTGGTAGAGCAAGACTCCATCTCAAAAAAAAAGAAAATGGTAGAAGAGTAGATGTTGCCAGTTCAAACTATACTTCATTTATGGCTCATACCTGCAATTTCAGCACTTTGGGTGGCCAAGATCACTTGAGGTCTGGAGTTTGAGACCAGCCTGGCAAACATGGTGCAACCTCATCTCTACTAAAAATACAAAAATTAGCCAGGCATGGTGACGCATGCCTGTATCCCAGCTGTTCAGGAGGCTGAGACAGGAGAATCGCTTGAACTGGGAGGCAGAGGTTGCAGTGAGCTGAGACTGAGCCACTGAACTTCAGCCTGGCTTACAGAGTGAGACTCCATCTCAACAAAACACACACACACACACACACACACACACACACACACACATACACAAACACACAAAAACAAATTATACTTAATTTATATGAACAGGGATACATAGTATACCAATTTGTATAGATAGACATCAATGAAATTGGCAATGATTTTTTAATTTGTGCTATACCATTTCACTTATTTTTTATCTTTTGTCATTCTCACCAAAATTTATTCATTTCAATCTATCTTTTAAAATAATAGATAAATCTTAGTTTATAAAACAAGACATTTTCTGATGAATTATTTCTCCATAAAATAAACTTTGTTACTAACATACAGCATAATATAAGAGAGTCAGCTTACATATATGCTCCTGACTATTTTGGTCTCAATTATAAGGTCCCCTATACGTTAAACTGACAGATTATTTCAATCCACCAGCAAATGTTGTTTTCTTTGCCCCACAGAAACTGAAATTGCAGGAAACTTCTTGCTCAGAATGAAGGATTAAGTAAACAATTATTATTGATCCTTACAGAAAACTCTGGTCATCAATATAATGCTATATGATTTAGCATAATGGCTAGATAATTTTCTACAATGTAATTTGCATTTCTGCATTGATTTCAAGAACTGAAATTCTAAAGATTCTTATAAATTAAATTAACAAAGTCCTCTTAAGTTGATTGTATTCCAGTGAGGTAGTTGGACACAGCCTCCCTATCCTACAAATGGGGTCATTTGGCAAAGGCTGAGAGTGAGAATCCAATGTTGATATCACGACATTCAAGAATTTTCAGCCAGATATGGTGGCTTATGCCTGTAATTCCAGCACATTGAGAGGCGGAGGTGTGAGGATCTCTTGAGCCCAGGAGATTGAGACCAGCCTGGAGAATATAGTGAGACCCCTTTTCTACTAAAAATGAAAAAATTAGTCCAATATGGTGGCATGCACCTGTAGTCCCAGTTACTCAGGAGGCTGAGGTGGGAGGATCGATTGAGCCCAAGAAGTTGAGGCTGCAGTGTGCTATGACCATTCTGCTGAACTCCAGCTTGGGTGACAGAGAGAGAGACTCTATCTTGAAAAAAAAAACAAAAATTAAAAAATTTTCATTTGACCTCAAGGTAAAAGGAAAGAATAAATTCTACTACTCATTATTTGATAAAAGCTGTTGGATGAGGCCAGGCACAGTGGCTCATGCCTGTAATTGCAGCACTTTGGGAGGCTGGCCAGGAGTTCAAGACCAGCCTGGCCAACAGAGTAAAACCCTATGTCTACTAAACTTGCAAAAATCAGCCAGGCATGGTGGTGTGTGCTTTTAGTCCCAGCTACTCGGGAGGCTGAGGCAGAGAATCTATTGAGTTTGGGAGGTGGAGGTTGCAGTGAGCCAAGATCACATCATTGCACTCCAGCCTGGGCAACAGTGAGACTCTGTCTCAAAAAAAAAAAAAAAAAAAAAAAAAAGCTATTGGATGAAATTAGGTTTGCCATTCCCTTGGCATGGTTTTTCACTACCTGCATTCTTTCTATTTTCATCCTTATTCCATCATTTGGTTCTGTTCTTCTCTTTTATGTATAAATATCCCCTAGTGATATCTTCCCTTTACAATCAGTAGTCCTAACAACTCAAAGTATAATGACAACAACAACAAATTTCTTAAATCCACCTGAATCACGTGCTACATTCACTCACCTTCACTTTTCACTCATCCTTCACCTTTTTTTCTACAACCTGTCTTTATTCTTGATTTCTCTCCTGAATTGTACACGCTTTCTTGTTAGGAATTAGGACTTAATGTTGTGATAGACACCGTGGTGGCACTCAGTATATTGGTTCAATTCACTGTAATTAACACATGCCATACCTGCATTCAGCATATGTTCACACTTTTTTTTTTGTAGTTTAACCCTCTTCTTTACTCCCTTCCTATTTGTAAGAAATGGGACCTTCTCATGTTGCTGAGATAGCTCTGACTCCTCTTCTTTTTTTTTCATTTTAGAAATGGAATCTTACTCTGTTGCCCAGGCCAGAGTGCAGTGGCGCCATCATAGCTCACTGCAGCCTTGACTTCTTGGGCTTGGCTCAAGGAGTCCTCCCCATCAACCTCTTGAGTAGCTCGGGCTGCAGCTGTGCACCACCACACCCAGCTAATTTTTCAAATGTTTTGTATCACTATGTTACAGAGGCTGGTCTTAAAGTCCTGGCCTCAAGAGATCCTCCAATCTCGCCCTCGCAGGCATAAGCCACTGCATAGGGATTTTCCGACTTTTTAAATGATGTCACCTATTTTATATCTCACAGCTTCATCTTTCTTTCTAACTCTTCTTGATATCACTCTGATGGCTCATTTTATCATCTTGCGTTCAACTGTGACTCACAGTAACTGCCGTTGTGCTGCTATCTTCAAGCCAGAGCTTCCCTAGATTCCATGCTTGGCTTTTCTAAAAGGTTAAACCCTCTCAGGTCTCACTGGATATCTGAAAGCATCTCAAACTTGAAAAGTCAGTGGTGATTTTCTGGGCTTTCTTGAACCATTTGAGAACATAGCACTCAGCATGATGTAGTTAGACGCCGTGGTGACAATTCCCTGGGATAACTGATCTCTCATAAATGAGAAAATATGAATTAGACCAAATGTTAAAGGAGAATTTCTTTTTCCAACATTAAATCTAGACTTTATGATCTCCTAGGGAATGAAAAAATATCAATGTGTGTGCGTGTGTGTGTGTGTGTGTGTGTAGGTGCTTCCTGATTTTTACCTGACACTAGGAGTATCCATAAGAACCATTAAATATCTTTGTACCATACCAAATGCTTACAGCCTCCATGAAATTAACACAGTACAAGAAATTTTGAAAATCAGTATAAATGTGCTTATGATGAGTGATATATTCAGCAGATCATCAAAAGAAGTGTTCAAATTATTTTAAATTAAAGTTTAACATAACTATTCCCCCTTTTAATTAGGGTAGAACTTGAGAACAGTTTCTTCGCATGGAATGTTTATTCCATATTATTTTAAAAGTGTAAGATTTTATTTTCCTATTTAAGAGCACAAGCCAGTAGAGAAGAGGATTCTCATTAAAACACAAAACACACAACATTTGAGTATTTCTGATGAACTGATTTGTGATTTATACATGGTTCTCTTGGGTTTTATATTTCACAAGGATTTTTATTTGCTTTAAATAAATATCCTTTATAGAAAGTTTAATCCTGAAATGTCTGAGGTAATGCAACATATTTTTGATGAAATCCAATTCAGAGAAGAAAATTACAAAAGTATGTTATATTACAAAGTCCTTTAAATCTGATGGAACTGCAGCTGGCTTGATTCTTACACATCTATGTCCTGTTATCGTATGACTGACACTGAAAAAGATACCACTTCTGTGCTTGGATGTTGACCTACAAATCTGTGGATCTGGTTATCAGGCCATAGTACATAGACACAGGTCTAATAAGTCAGAACAGAGATGTACTTTTGGTTTTACTTTCAGGGAGCATGGTTACAGGCCTTAGTTCATTCAGGCTGCTACAGCACACATAGACTGTGTGACTTATAACCAGCAGATATTGATCTATCGCAGTTCTGGAGACTGAGTCCAAAGCAACGTATGGCAGATTTGGTGTCTGGTGAGGGCTTCTTGGTTCATAGATGGCATGTTCTCAGTGTGTCCTCGCTTGGTGGAAGGGACGAGAGAGCTCTCTCGGGTCCTTTTTATAAGGGCACTCATCCTATTCATGAGGCTCCACCCTCCTGACCTCATCACCTCCGAAATACCTCATATCCGAATTCTATCACCTTGGGATTAGATTTTGTTATAGGACTTTTTGAGGAAAATAAACATTTAGACCCAGGGTGTCCAATCTTTTGGCTTCCTGGGCAACACTGGGAGAGTAAGCGTTGTCTTGGGCCACACATAAAATACAGTAACACTAAGGATGACTGATGATCTAAAAACAAATACAAAAGCATCTCATAATGTTTTAAGAAAGTTTATGAATTTGTATTGGGCAGCATTCAAAGCCATCCTGGGCCACTTGCAGCCCATGGGTTGAGGGTTGAACAAGCTTGATTTAGATCATAACATTACATTTAACCTACATCCTCTCTCTTCTTCACTTTGCAGGAATGGGGACAAAGCCGTTGAAATGTTCTCCCTCTCAGGCTCCTTTTGTCAACATCTGTGGCTGAATGTAGATGTTCCCCTTTTAAGGCAAATTTCTTTAAATCCATAGCAATGTATGCTCAATAACATTAAAACAATGCTTCCTTGCTTATGCCTGACATCAAAGAGCAAAATTTACACCTGCTATACAGTTCAAAATTGTCATGACCTTAGTAGAGGTCATGAAACGTACAGTTTTAAAACTTATTGGAGCATCTTTATGGAACTATTTTAATGGACTAGAGTGACAACATTTTTATGCAGCATTGACCTCCCCTTCCCCAAATGATGTAAAAGAATGTAGCTGTATTAGAATTTAGTGTAGTAAGACCAATATCATTTCAGGGAGCTTTTTGTAGTTTTCCTCCATAAATATATTTTCCACATCAACTGTTCTGAGCTGAGTTGCTGGAACATTTTCGATTCTTTATAAGTACATATTTTGGCTGAGTTCAGAAACCTTGGACTAGGCACTGTCCTTTGAGTGAGACGTCAGGATTCAGATAGCACAGGCAGAAGACCAAATTTTAGTTCATAATGGAGTATTGCCAGCTTGTGAGCCTCTGGTGCTTTCAAGAAAGCATAGGTGATGGAAATCAAACAAAAACTGAGCCAGGAAAACATCTGGTGTGGAAAGGAACTCATTGCATAAAATTCTAAAAAAAAAAAAAAAAGTTAAGAAAATCAGTCCTCTTCTACTTTTTAAAAATAAAATTTGACTGTACTAATTATAACCACAAAGAATGTTCTCCAGACTTGAATATTTTAAGTGAAAGATTAATATCTGCCCATTTATAAATCTCCAAATCCATTCCCCAACTTTACTCACATCATTTTTTATCCTAAATTTTCAAAAAAATTTACTGATATAGTTTGGAAAAAATCATGTCCTTGAACTGTTGAACCATATTTGCAATCCATTTTAATACAAACACAGAAATAATACTTAGAAAAACAGATTCTTTCTGCTATTGGAAGATTAGTGGTCATTTCATCTTTGTTTCTGTCTCCTAGTTAAACCATTTATCCAACATTCTACCGAGTTATTCTCTAGGCTTTGCATTCACATCTGCAAAAAAAGAGAATTCAATGCCTTCATGAAAACAAACCAGGATTCATAAGCTTTTACTGAAACATGACTAAAAATGTGAAACTATTAGAATGTGTATCCACATGCATTCAAGATGAAAAAAACCCCATCATAGCTTATCTTACCCTGACTTAAATGATAGTTTGACAAAATGATAGTTTGACAAAATGATACCCTGACAAAAATGATAGAAATCATATTTGATTGCCATTTTAAATCATTTTACAGTTGTTAGTATGGAGATTCCTTAAAGAACTAAAAGTAGAACTACCAATCGATCTGGCAATACCACTCCTGGGTATCTACCCAAAGGAAAAAGTCGTTATAGGAAAAAGACACATGCGCATGCATGTTTATAGCAGGTCAGTTCACAATTGCAAAAACGTGGAACCAACTTAAATGTTCATTAATCAAGGAGTGGATAAAGAAAATGTGGTACATCTACACAATGGAATACTACTCAGCCATAAAGAGGAATCAAATAATGACCTTTGCAGCAACTTGGATGGAGCTGGAGGCAATTGTTCTAAATGAAGTAACTCAGAAATGAAAAACCAACTATAATATGTTCTCACCCCAAAACCGCTGAAATAGTAAAAATATATATTTTACAGTTTTCCTACATATGTTATCAGTTTATGGTTACAAAGTGAACACAGGCTCCAACAGCTTTGCGTGTGTGTGAAATTTAACTGATATACTATTATAAAAGTATCTAATGCTAAGTAGATGCCAATATGTAGAGCTTTTGATACCAGGCATGAAGTGGTCCATATTTGATAAAGAAAGATGCTAGGAATCAAGAGGGTTAAAGGAATTGCCAGAGGTGTCATAAGAACTCAAATTTCCTGCTTTAAAATTCTATGACCTTGTAAATCCATGATGCTATTTTTTTGGCTCCCAAATTGGCAGGAGTATTTTTTTCACACCCATCCAATTTTTTCCCCTGATTATCATTTTTCTTATAGAGATAATTATTATCACTTTAAGAAACACGTTTGTTGTTATTAGTTGCATTATTAAGTATATAGTCAGAACAAAGTATACTTTACATTTTTAGATTCAACCGAACTGCTGCTTCACTGTAGGAACCAAGATTATTAATAGATAAATTTATCTGTACCTGAAAACACTGTTTTATACATTTTTCTACTGTCCAATTTTAAACTTGTGGTACACAATTAACAAAACATATAGCATTTAACAAAGCATATAGAATTTAGAATTATAATCATTTTAAAGTATATATTTTAGTGGCATTTAATACATTCATCATAATGTGTAACCATCCTATCTTGGTTTTTTGGAGGGTTTTGTTTTGTTTTGTTTTGTTTTGTAGGCAGGGTCTCACTCTGTCACCCAGGCTGGAATGCAGTGGCACATTCATGTAGCATTTTGTGACCGACTTTTTCCACAGAGTTCAATATTCTCAAGGTTTAGCCATGTAGTAACCTGTGTCAGAGCTTTATTCTTTTTTATGGTCAAACAAAATCGCATTATATGGAAAGACTACATTTTATTCATTGATTCATCAGTTGATGGGCATTTGGGTTGTTTTCTCCTTTCACTATGGTGAATAGTAATTCTATAAACATCACGTACATATGTTGGTTTTAAAATGTGTTTGTACTTCTTGTGGGTATATACTTATTATTGAAATTACTGGATCTTTCCTCTACAAAATTTTCAGATATTACATTTTTAAGTTTCAGCATGCCCTGCAAGAATGGCTATAATCAAAAAATCAAAAAACATGATGTCGGTTTTGATAGAGTGAAAAGAGAACACTTCTACACTGCTGGTGGGAATGTAAACTAGTACAACCACTATGGAATCCAGTGTGGAGACTCCTTAAAGAACTGAAAGTAGAACTATCATTTGATCTACCAATCCCACCTCTGGGTGGTGGTAGATACCTCTGGGTATCTACTCAGAGGAAAAGAAAAAGATACTTGCACATAAATATTTATAGCAGCACAATTTGCAATCACAAAAATGTGGAACCAGCCCAAATGTCCATCAATCAATGAGTGGATAAAGAAACTGTGTGTATATATAAAATGGAGCACTACTGAGCCATAAAAAGAATAAGTAAATGGCATTCACAGCAACCTGGATGGGAGTGGAGACTACTTCTCTAAGTGAAGTAACTCAGGAATGGAAAACCAAACATCATATTTTCTCACTTATAAGTGGGAGTTAAGCTATAAGGATGCAAAGGCATAAGAGTGATACAATGGACTTTGGAGATGTGAAGGGATAGGGTGGGAAGGGGGTGAATGATAAAAGGCTACAAATTATGTTCAGTGTATACTGCTCAGGTGATGGGTGCACCAAAATCTCACAAATCACCACTAAAGAACTTACTCATGTAACCAAATACCACCTGTTTCCCAAAAACCTATGGGAAAAAAATTTCAGTATGCATAATAGGATTTCAACACACGTAAACATGATTTTAACAAGATATATAATAACAAAAATTTTAGCAACATGATTTCTAGCGATTAAATGACTGGTATCCTTTAAAATAAATATTTTATACCATGCCCTCTATAGAGAAGAAGGAAGTCTGAAAATATGAGTGACAGTTTGATGTAGAGATGTATTTGATATAATCAATTTCTTCCCATTATAAATTGCTGTTGGAGCCGAGTCGAGTTAAAGTTCACTTAAATTTATGAACGATAACCCATTAAAAATGATCTAAGAATTCATAGGCACTTTAAAACAATTTGAAAGTGAATTCCATGGCAATTGTGTGGCATTAATGACAATGACCACTTTCTTATCTCTGTAGCAAGTATGATGTACATGTCTTCAGAAATCCGTGTCTGAAATATCATTACTGCAACACTGAGAGTATGGCAAGATTGAAGAAATTGTGCGTAGGTTGATAATTTCATTAAAATGTCTACAATTCTAACTTAAAATACCTTCCCGCGTCACATAAAAGGGTACTGACTCAGTGTAAATGCTTAGGAAAAGTGTTCACTGAACTAAAATTAACAATCTAGTTATGCCTTTCAACGAAAATCTCAAGTTTAAGTTAAAAAAGAAACAACTCAGGAATAAATGAAGGTAAAGAACATAGCCTAAAAACACCCCCAGAAAGTGCTCTGGTGTCAGCCTTAGAGATGGGTCTTGTACACAGGATATTATAAATTAGGAAACAAGGCAATGTAAATAGTGTCAAACTGGTCTGGGCTCTCTGTTGTTCCAGCCAGCACATTTGTTTGCATAATAGACCAGAGCAACAGGATAGAGTAATTACTAAAATCCGTCTCTGAGCCCATTAATCTGTGTAGGGTAAATGAAACAGATAGAAACCCAGTGGAGAAATCTTTCTTTTGTTTGCGTAAAACTTCAAATCGAGTTTTTTCTCTTGAAATTCCAATTTATAATTTACCCTACTGTTCCTTGATGATCAACAACAAAAATACTATGTGAAAATCTGGGATTGGCAGGCATTTTCGGACTCTTGGTGGGAGTTGGCTAATGAACAGTCAGTGGAAATGTGACATCAATCTGATCTGGGTCTGCTTCCTCTAATGACTGCAGAGTCCTCATCAGTTGCCATTTTCTTACACAAGAATTGTAGCTACTGTGGTCACCCTGTTGTGTTATCAAATAGTAGATCTTATTCATTCCTTCTAACTCTTTTTTTGTATCTATTAACCATCTCCACTTCCTCACTGCCTCATTACCCTTCCCAGCCTCTGCTAACCATCCTTCTACTCTCTGTGTCCATGAGTTCAATTGTTTTAATTTTTAGCTTTCACAAATAAGTGAGAACATGTGAAGTTTGTCTTTCTGTGCCTGGCTTATTTCACTTAACATAATGACCTCCAGTTCCATTCATGTTGTTGCAAACAACAAGATCTCATTCTTCTTTATGTCAGAATAGTACTCCAATGTGTTTAAGTACCACATTTTCCCTTTTCATTCATCTATTGATAGACATTGAGATTGCTTCCAAATCTTGGCTATTGTGAACAGTGCTGCAACAAACATGAGAGTGCAGCTATCTCTTCAGTCACTGATTTGCTTTCTTTTGGGTGTATATTAGGCAGTGGTATTGCTGGGTCATATGTAGCCATAGAAATAAATAAAAAGAATTGGAACTAATTCTTTGCAGAAAAGAACCAAAGTTTTACCTTTTTTTTCTTTTTAAGATTTTATTCTTTAGTTATTTTATTTGAGTTTTTCTCTTTCTATTTATTGTTCTCATAAAGATTATTGCACTTGGATGGAATTTATGCTTTAAGATCTATTTTGAATTAAATGAAAATGAACAAATTTGTAGTGTGCATAAATAGAAAAAATACATCACAAATACTTAAAGAAGAAGAAAGGTCTCAAATAAAGGATCTAAGCTTCTACCTCAAAAGTCAAGGAAATGAGGGAAAGTTAATCTCAAAATAAAGGGAAGGAAAGAAATTATAAAGGTAAGAACAGAAATCAGTGAGAGACAAAACAATTAAACAATAGAGAAAGCCAATTAAAACAAAAGACAGGGTTTTTTGAAGTTCAATAAAGTTGATAAATTTCTAACTATTCTAGTTAAGGAAAAAAGACATGAAAAAAACAGGGAGCATTGACAAAACTCACACAGGAAGAAAAAAAAGATAACTTATATAACCCTATGTGCATTCAACTAATGTAATTTGCAGTAAAAACTGTACCCCAAAGAAATTTTTAGGAAGAGATTGCTTACTGGGTGAAACTTAAAGAAATATATAGAGAAAATAATACTGTGCACATGCAAATCAACTGGAAAGAAAAGATAAACAAAGATTTTCCAACTCATTTTAAGATGCTAGTATAATAATTATAAAGATTATAATAAGAGTAAACTATAGCTTCATGTCCCTAGTGAACATAGGTGCAATAATCCTTAACAAAACATTAGTAACTAGAATGTAGCTATGTATAATAATAAACATCTATTTTGTTTAAGAGGGGTTTAGTAGAAATATAAAGTTGCACTCAGTAATCCACAAGTGTAAGTCCATGTATGAACAGAATAAGAGTAAAAATTTACATGGTAATAGTAAGAATCGCTGGCTAAAAATAATTGAAGCAGAAAAGACACATGGCAACATTTCAATATAAGTGCCAAAACTATAACTTTGCTATAGAAAATTATCATTTCTCATAGGAAAAATTATTTGTGACCTTTGGTTAGGAAAATATCTCCTAAGTGAGACACAAAAAAGATGGACCATAAAGGGAAATAATAATAGATTGTATTTCATTAAAATTTAGAAAAAAAGATTTAAAAGGTACTGTTAAGGATATGGTAAGTTAATCCACAAACTGGGGGAGAAGCTTCCAATGTAAATAACAGATAAAGTGACAAAGACTTCTTTTTTTTGACCAGAATATATATTTAAAAAAAAAAAACTCTTACAAATAATAAGAAGAAAAGCAAAATAACTAAAATAAATGAAATGGCTAAATGATATAACCAGACACTTTACCCAAGAAAATATTCAAATGACCAACACCCACATGAAGTATAATCAATATCATTAGCTTTTAAGGAGAGCAAATTAAAACAATGGGTGACCACTACACACATATTGGAGTGGCTAAAATTGAAAAGACTGACCATATTAAGTGTTGGTGATAGTGTGGAACAATCAGTACTCAAACATGCAATTTGTAAATGTAATATTAGCAAGCCACTTTGGGAAAAATTTTGACTTTTTCAGTAAAGTTAAGTATACACTTGATATATCACACTGCAATGCCTTTTCTATTTATTTATCCAAGATAAATAAAAAGATACTTCTACTCAAAGACCAGCAAGTGAATGTTCAGGTCAGTTGAAGCCATATTAAGCAGAAACTGGAAAAAAAATCCAAATATCCATCAACTAGTAACTATATCCATAAGATGAAATCCTCTTCAATGATAAAAAGAACGAACTTCTCAGATCCATGCCAAGATGGATGGCACCCAAAAATATGCCTAACCAGGCAGGCAGAAGAGAATGATTCATTCCATGATTATGAGATCCTTGACAAACAAAAACTAGTGACTTGGGACTCAGGAATTTTTGTAGACTTGGAGGGAGTGGTGGTAATCAACAGCCATGGGACATATACAATATATTTGTTTGTTCATTTATTTTTGGGATGGTCTTGCTCTGTCACCCAAGCTATAGTGTAGTGTGATAATGGCTCACTGCAGCCTTGATCTCCTGGGCTCAAGCAATTTCCCCACCTCAGCCTCCCAAATAGCTGGGACTACAGGTGTGTGCCACCATGCATGGCTAACCTTTTTATTTTCTGTAGAGTTGGAGTCTCAATTTGTTGTTCAGGCTGGTGTTAACCTTGTGGGCTCAAGTGATCCTCCTGAGTCAGCCTCCCAAAGTGCTGAGATTACAGGTGTGAGCCACTACACTGGACCCATACAATATTTTTGAGTGATGGAAATGGCCTATACTTTGGCTGTGATGATTTTTACATGTGTGTGTGTGTGTGTGTGTGTGTGTGTGTGTGTGTGTATATATATATATATATATAAATATTTCTCAGAATCTATCAAATACTATATTTTTAAATGTGAATTTTAAACTTGCATATTGTTGTATTCAAATTAGTCATAAATAAAAATAAGCATTATTAATTCCTAAAGACCACAGTTCAGCATTCATGTATGCCCAAAGATGATGATGATGATGAAGTCAACCTGCCCAGAATTCTTGAAGATACCAACTCACCTACCCTTCTCCAAGTAGGTCCACACTGAACCCACAGGGACAGCTTGGTTCTCTCTCCTAGAAAGTCCAGTGGTTATTTGAAAAATCATGCAGACTTGAAAACCAAGGGATTTTATAAACATTCTCAGTTTAACGAAACACATAGAAGGCAAATCCTATTTCCTCTGATATGGGAAAAGAGATGCCATAATTTCCCTGAGACCCTGGATTCTAGCTTTACTGTGATGTAACAAGGATAAATTAATCTTGAGTGGATGAAGAACAAAATTGGGACGAAATTCAGGTCCCTATCAGACAGATAAATATTGCTAAAACCCCATTTTATAAATGAGAAAAGAAATTATCTCCTATCTTTTTACATCTCTGACTCCATAGTTTTCATCTCGTTTTTCCTTGGCTGAATGGCCAATGTCTGTGTTTTGGGTGGTTTATATATATATGTATATATAGAAATCGTGCTCAATTTTTCTCTTTAAACTCCAGATGAAAAAAGAGGAGAGAGAGCGAGGAAAATGTTAGGTTGGCATGCCGTTCAGATGAAAGAGTTCTTTTTATGTTGAACTAAATGACTTTTAGAAATTAAACCTGATTGGCAAATGATATAAAAAGGGAATTAGAAAGTATTCCAACAAAATGTCAAGAGGATTGACAGTTGCAAAGAAATTGCTTCAGTCTGGATTTGATCAACAAGATGAGAAACAGAAACATAAAATTATAAGTGGTTATGATTTTTGCAATTCTTTCCAAAACATAAATGGGTTAAAGAAATCTAGTAATTGAAACATAAACTCACAAGGGAATTTTCTGCATCTATCTTCCAATTCTAGCCTTCATTTTCATTGCTATTATTGAACAACAGAAGTCCAGATAGCAGATTTGGTAAACAATAATAACTATAATAATAGGTTTTAGAGACTTTTTGGAATTAAAAGATGTAACATTTATCTTCCCTCATCCATTATGTACTTAAAGAAATAAAATTAACATTAACTGAATTCATGAAATAAACGTCAGTCATTATGTAAAATTTGGTTAAAGAGTACAGTATAGAGCACATAATAGTCATTAAAAAATGATCCTCTAGGATCTTGTTTCTATCTGCAACAGCTTGCTTATTGTACAATAAGTGCAGATGAGATGGTTTGAGAGATTATGAAAATTAAGAGACCTCAGTTTGTGCAATTAAATCACAGCAAAGAAACAAGATAGACTTTCTCCCCTACACCCCCACCAAAGCTCAAATCTCATTCAAAGAAAGATAGCTTAAATGATAGCTTACGATAGATAGCAGTGAATGCAAGGATTGGAAAGAAAAGCATATTGCATTTTGCTTGTTCAAGCTTGCAAAGAAAAGATAAGGCCAGTGAAGAAGCAGAAAGAGATAACACCAAGAAAAGGTGGTAACAGGAATAAAAGACTCTTTGAAAATTCTGTCCAGCTGAGAGAAAAAGGAAATCTAAGACCAAAACATAAAAAATAAACCCCACAAACCAAAGAAGGATATCAAATGAGCGTCCACTGTCAAATATCACCTGCTGAACACAGTCTTCCTCTGCCAAAAAAGTGTCAAGAACTTATTAGAAATGTGACACTCCATTATTAGAAACTTATTATCAAACAAATTGAAATTTGGATGTGCCAGTCGATTATAAACATCCAAATCGTGATTTCTCAGTCGGGGTTTTGTGTGTCAAATGGACACTGATTCTGCAATCTGAAAACAAAACAAAACAAAACAAAACAAAAACAGATTTCTTAGCTGGACAGTTCAAACACAACAGTTCAAAATGAGACAGCCTCCGATCTGCATTGCTGCTAGACCGGAGGTCATGGGGCTAAGTTGTTGGAAAGGAGTGAAAGGAAAATACCAGATAAGAGCTTGCAGGAAACCTTCTATAAATTAAAAGAGAAAGGAAGCTCTTCTGTCCTCTTCTTTATTTTTCCTTTCCCTATTGTGATACTGGAATACAGATAATTCCAACTCAAACTGTGAATGAAGGATTTCCATTTATGGTAAGCAGCTTTATTCTAGCTGTATTTCAGCTTCAGTCTCATTTTCTTGTGTGTATGCATTGTTCCTCTTAGCACAGCACTTGTTAACAGCCAGAGAGAGAAATTTGGCTGTGAGCTAAGAGTGGTTTGGACATTTTAACATGTAAAATGTAAAACAAACAAATAAACCAAACACAACTACTAGGTAGTCCTTCAGAAAGAGCAGTGGGTTGCCAACTGGAAGGCATCGCGTCTGTCCACAACCCATAACTATTTACTCTCTGGCTGTTTAACGAAAAAAATACTAACTAATTCCTAGATCAATAGCAAATATTTACGGGAAAGGAAAACAGCTTATGGTTTTCCCTTTTCATTTTTCTAAAAATACCTAGAACAATGTTCATAAGAAGCTAAGCTCTTGAAAAAATCAATCATGTGGCCACTTTTATTAAACACCTCTTGTGCCAAGTTTACTTTGACTTTGTGTCTTTGAACAATTCCACCCACCAATTTCAATTCTCTACCAAAACCAAACCAATCCAAAACAAAACAAAACAAAAACCTCCATTTGCTGTTGTGTTCATATGGATACAGTATATCGAAAACAGTTTATTTGATATTGAAAACCTCACCATTTTTATGAGATAGTAAAAGGATACTGTTGTTTAATGTTTCCACAGTAATTCTTCCAAATAAAAGCCTTTGTTTATTTGAGTGGCTTAGTTGAAATTGGTGTTAAAAAGTGAATGAAGGAAGATGTTACCACTTGCTTACCTGTTATAAAAGTTCCCGGCAAAACTGAAGTCATACTAGAAAGAAGTGACAGGTTAAGAGATGGGTGAATACTACTAATTTTTGACAAGATATAAAATAAAAGGTATGAATGTGTGTTGTCATATTCACACACTTCTCAAGAAACAACTTCTAGATATGTTAGGTATATTTTCAAGGCTGGCAAATATAAGTTACTAAGAAGGAAACATTATTCTAAAAATTCCCTTATTTTTGTAGCAAATGTTGAAATCATTGGCTTGTTTTCAATAAATTTTACATAAAATATTTTCAGATTACAGAGAAGAAAAATGTAACCTGTAGTTAGTAAATTAATGAAATGTTTTGGAGGACATATATATATAGCTATGGCCCTTGATACCTTTTATTAGGTGATATAATTTAAAAAATAATAATTTGAAAACATTTTCTCATAACTTTCAGGCTACATTTTATTAAATCATTTGATTGCGTCCACTATAGTGTTGAAATTTCATTGCCTCAAGACAGAATATCATAGCTATAATCCTGTAGTTTCTCTGAACCTCTTGGCAGAAAAAAACAAATTAGAGTGTTATGTATGAAAACATACAAGACAAAAAAAAAAGAAAACAGAACTTTGAAAGGTTAGCAAATGTTAACTTTAGTAAAGTCACTTTCTCTCCAAATAGTGAAGATGGATGGTAGAAATAATGTCAAATTTATATTCATTACGTTATTTTATGACTTCAGCCCCCATTGTGAGGTACATGTTTGTGAGTATACAAAACAGGACAATATTGAACATTAGTTACAGACTTTAAAATCTTGGTGTATTGTCAATTGCCACTATTTTTGTTTTTCTTGTTGCTTTATTTCTATTATTAAATAAATATGATGCTAATTCATAGTAAGAGAACGATTCTTGGCCATTTCTGTTATAATCCTCTATTGCAGGACCCAAAACTGACAAGTGTTTAAAAATCACTAATTTTCAAATTGATCTAAAACCCTGACAAATGGTAACAAAATGAGGTTTCCCAACCACAAGCATTCACTTGTCAAATTAGCCCTTTATACCATTGACCTTATTTTTAATTTCTCCGGTTTACATATTTAATTCTCTTCATAGAAATTCTACGGAATGGTAATAAAAACCATCACTTATGTGCTCACCCTTTGGGAGCTGAGTTTGCAAGACATTCTTATCTCTTATGTGGGAATTGGAACACACTAGCATACAACGGCTGTCCTGTGACTGCAGTTGCAGTTGGCGTCATTGAAGGAGAAGAAAACTAAGTTACTTCCTAATGCTCTTAGCCTCTAACAGTTTTAGGAAATGAAATTGCACCTGTGTGAGCCTATGCCTCCAGGTGGGCTCACTAGGACTTCTGTCTCATGGTGCCATTTGTCATGCCCTTCTGTACAGCAGCCCTAGAATAAGGTAGAGGTGATGTGGTGACTGACATTTCTGAAAATGGATTGTAAAACACCTTGAAATTGTTCTCTTCTCTGTAGGTGTGTCTCTCTTTCTGTTTGTGTTTTTCCCTCTCTGCGTCTGTCTCTTTCCCTCTCTATCTTTCTCTTTCTTTCTCTGCCTGTCTCTCCTCTCTCTTTCCCTTTCCCTCCTCTCCCTCTCTCCCTCCTCTCTCTCTCTGTCTCCCCCTTTCCCTGTCACTTTACCTCTCTTTCTCCATCTCTGTCTCTCTTACCCTCTCTCTCCTTGTATAGCTCCCTCCCATCTTTCTTTTTCTTTCTCTGTCAGCCTCTCTCTGTTTTTCAATCTCTCTGCCTCTCTCTCCATCTCCTCCCTCTCCCTGCTCCATTCTCTGTCTCTATCTGTGTTGCTTTCTTCTTTTTTCTCTCTCCCTCTCTCTCTGTCTGTCTCTATCTGTTGGTCTCTTTTCCCTACCTGTCTCCCTCTGTATCTCTCTCCCTTTTTCTGCCTACGTCTGTCACTCTGTTTCTTCCCCACTCTCTCTTCTCTTCTATTTCGGTCTCTTTGCCTCTGTCTCTCTGTCCCTCTCTCTTTCCCCAACCTTTCTCTCCTCCCATCAGCACTCCCTCTGAAGAAGCCAGCTACCATATCCTGAGCAGCCCATTTAATGGAAACTTAAGCCAGCCCATTTGACTGGAAACTTAAGCAGCCCACTTGACTGGAAACTGAGGCCTCTTCTGTAGGAACAGCCTTGTGACTGGATGTGGTAGCCGAATTTCAACCCCAGTACAGGTTTCCGATGGCTTCAGCCATAACTGAGAGCTTGATGTCTACTTAATGGGGGATCCAAGGCCGCAAACCACCCCGTGAAATGACTCCAAGATTCACAACCCCCACACACTGTGAGACAATAGCTGTTTGGCGACTCAGTTGCTGCATTTGGGGAAAATTTGTTCTGCAGTGATAGAAAATTAATACAACACAGTTGTCAAAAGTACAATAGGATTTTTAAATTGACTGAACCCAATAAAGAGTATAGGAATCATTACGAGCATGGCTAATTATTAATCCCAAGAAAGCAGATTAACATAAACATTCTTTTTCTTAATAGTAGGACTTACGTAGAATAACAGGACAAGTTTTTTTTTTCTTATAGAAGAGCCTACCGTGAGTTCTGTGTAATAACTAACAGGGAACCAGAGAGATATTTCACTGGCTTCAAAAATAGACCAGGCAATAGGAAATAGCCCTAAATTTCAACATTTTGAAAATAGAATCTTCACATTCACTTCTATGAATATATTTGTTCCTTTTCTTTTAGACCAACTGGATTTTCAACTATATTATTCACCACAGTGTCATCTTTAAATTTTGGCCTCTGATTACATGCTAAGACATAAAAGTAGTGCATAGAATACATGGATCTATACTTAGCATTCAAATTACATAATAAAATGTGGAATTCTAAGTCAAACATTTATAAATTGGATCTAATTTCTCAGTGTATTATGAAAATCGATAAGCTATTTTAATATGTAGCAGGGGTCAACTTTTTTCTTTTGTAAAGGGGTGCACAGTATTTTAAATGTTGCAAGCTGTGCTGTCTCTGTTGCAGCTACACACAACTGTGCTGCAGTCATGCAAAAGCAACTACAGGCAAGATGCAAATGAATGCACATGGTTATGTTTCCATAAATATCATTTACCAAAAAAATGGTGATTAACCAGAAATGGTCATATACCATAGTGTGTTAACTGTGATGGCTAATATTGAGTGTCAACTTGATTGGAGTGAAGGATGCAAAGTACTGTTCTTGGGTGTGTCTGTGAGGGTGTTGCCAAAGGAGATTAACATTTAAGTTAGTGGACTGGGAGAGGAAGACCCACCCTCAACTTGGGTGGGCACCATCTAATCAGCTGCTAGTGAGGCTAGAATAAAGAGGGCAGAAGAACATGGAAGGACTAAACTGGCTGAGTCTTCTGGGCCCCATCTTCCTCCCACGCTTTGTGCTTCCTGCCCTCAAACATCAGACTACAAGTTCTTCAGCTTTCAGACTCTTGGACTTACACCAGTGGTTTGTCAGGGGCTCTCAGGCCTTCAGCCACACACTGAAGGCTGCACTGTCAGCTTTCTTACTTTTGAGATTTTGGGACTCGGACTGGCTTCCTTGCTCCTCAGCTTGCAGACAGCCTATTGTGACACTTCATCTTGTGAACGTGTGACTCAATACTCCTTAATAAACTCCCTTACACATATACATCTATCCTATTAGTCCTGTCCCTCTAGAGAACCATGACTGATACATTAACCCTCTACCGGTCAATAGCATTTGGAAAGTAACTATATGTTATGAATATATGGGGTTACATTTTTTAAAAGGTTGAGGTTTTTCAACATCATTGAAGAAATGCAAATCAAAACCACAGTGAAATACCATCTCCCACTAGTCAGATGGCTCCGCTTAAAAAGTCAAAAAACAACAGACTCTGGCAAGGCTATAGAGAAAAAGGAACACTTACATACTATTGGTGGGAATGGAAATTAGTTCAGACATTGTGAAAAGCAGTTTGGACATTTCTCCAAGAACTTAAAACAGAACTAGCATTTGACCCAGCAGTCCCATTACTGGGTATATATCCAAAGGAAATAAATTGTTCTACAAAAAAGACAAATGTACTCATATGTTTGTTGCAGCACTATTGACAATAGCAAAGACATAGAGTCAACCTAGCTGTCCACCAACAGTGGCCTGGATAAAGAAAATCTGGCACATATACACTGTGGAATACTACACAGTCATCAAAAAGAATGAGATCATGTCTTCTGCAGCAACATAGATGCAGCTGAATGACATTATCCTAAGAAAGTTAACACAGGAACAGAAAATCAAATACCACATGTTCTTGCTTATAAGTGGGAGCTAAAGGTTAATTACTCATGGACATAAAGATGGTAACAATAGAAAAGGGAGACTGCTAGAAGGAGGAAAAGGGAAGGGGCAAGGGCTGAAACACTAACTATTGAGTACAGTGCTCACTACCTGGGTGAGAGGATCCATAGCCTAAACACCAGCATCATGCAATATATGCATGGAACAAACCTGCACATGTACTCACTGACTCTAAAATAAAATCTGAAATTACTTTCTTAAAAATGTTACAGGAGGAATTTCATCTTTTGGTAGAAGATTGGTCTATTCATCCTTTCAGGCTTTCAGTGTCAGTCTCTATGAGTCAATGACTTTCCTTATTGATCAGTGTGTGTAACTGGACACTGCAACTAATAAAGTAAATATCACTTTAAAAATATTGAAGTTTTCCAAATAGCACTTTGAGATGATAATAGTTCTGAGTTTGTTCCTCATTTTTGCAAGATTTGACCAGGAGGGACTATCCCAGTTGGCACCATGCAGCAAGGAAAGCTATACAGAAATCTTTATATGTACTGCCTTGAGGAATGAAAACAGGGGGATTTGGTCAACCACAGTGGTTCATCTAGGAAGGTTAAAGTTCCCAGGAGGAGAAAGCTGGAAAAGAGAAGCATCACATTCTGTGCCTAAACTCAAGTTTTATTCCTGGGTGACCTGAGCAATGCATGTGTAAGAACTAGTAAGGGCTAAAAGAAATAAAACTAGATTCCAACTGCCAAATACGGAAAGAAAGAGACTGAAAATTAACTGCCTGTTTAAAATTTTAAAATATATATTATTTAGAATAATGTAAAGAATATAGGTCTCAGAGCACAACAAATGATAGTTCACACCCAGGCCTGATTTTTTGTGCATGGCTCTTGAGCTTTTAGATTTGCAAAAAGCTGCAAACAAACCAAACAAAACAAGAAATAAACAAAGAATGTGTAACAGATGATACGAAGCCAATCAAGTCTAAACCTTTTACTCTTTCGTCCTTTGCACAGAAAAAAGAAAGCTAAACATGTGCTGCACAGAATATAATCTAAAATGACTAGATATACCAAGAAGCAGGAAAAGTGGGCCCATACTGAAGAAAAAACAAAACCAAATACAAAACCAGCAATGTTGACTGACCTTGAGATACTCAGATGTTAAATTAGCAGACAGGATTGTTTATGTAGCACTCATGTTTGTGATTAAGGACGTGAAGTTTAAAAGAAATGCATGCATAATAAATGAAAGAAAACTTCAACAAATAAATTTATAACCAAAATATAAAAATATTATATATGATTTAAAAAGTACCAAGATAGTCTTAACAGTTTGGGTTAATAAAGTTCAATTGACAGAAATCTTTCATCTGAACAATAAAGTAAGAGAGAAAGAGAAAGTAATGACTGAAAAAATAAATAAACTGGGTGTGGTGACTCATACCTGAAATCCCAACAGTTTGGGAGATTGAGGCAGGCAGATCACTTGAGGACAGGAGTTCAAGACCAGCCTGTCCAATGTGGCAAAACTCTGTCTCTACTAAAAGATACAAAAATTAGCCAGGGGTGGTGGTGTTTGCCTGTAGTTCCAGTTAATTGGGAGGCTGAGACACAAGAATCACTTGAACATGGGAGTTGGAGGTTGCAGTGAGCCAAGATTTTGCCAGTGCAAACCAGGCTTAGTGACAGAGTGAGGCCTGTTTCAAAATAAATAAATAAATAAATGGATGAGAGGCTTTTTTTTTCTTTAATTGCCCAGGCTGGCCTCGAACGCATAGCCTTGCCTCCTCAAGGGCCAGGAAAACTGGCATGAGCCACCGTGGCTCCCTATAAAATAAGCAAACAGCCTCAGAAACACATATTGAAATATCAAAAAGTTTAATTGAAGATTCAGGAATGGAGCAGAAATGACAATAAACTTCTGGATTTTTGTGAAAGATATGCATTAATGATTCAAGAAACACAGTGGATCCCAAAAAGGATTAAAGATAACATAGACACATAATTAATCAACTTTTGAAGTCCGAAGATAAAAAGAGAACAGAGAAAAAATGACTTGTTCCACGCAGTTGAGTGGAGTAGGGTGTAGATTGTGCCTGGATATTTTCAGGCAATTCTATTTCCAGGCTACTTTTCTGTGTTTGCATGGGAATTTTTTTCTCTTGTCATGGCATGTTTTACCTTTATTCAAACCGTATCTATAACCACATATCATCTATCTCTACATTAATGTCCCGTGTGAATCTCTGTGTGTGTGCGTATCTGTGTGTATACATATGTATATATATGTGTGTATATATAAATTATATCTGTGCATATATACACAATCTGTATAGCTATATATATGTTAAACAGATACATATATATTTATATATGCAGATTATATATGTACACAGACACATATATACAAATGTATCCATATATAAACAAATATATTTATATATGTAGTTTTAACATAGATATGTAGACATAGATATGGCCTTAATATAGTTAGTTGGATAGATAGATAGATAGATAGATCAACATAATGTATAGATATAGATATCCTGTGTGACTTTTCTTTTTCTGATTCGGTTTGTTGCAGAACCCCATCAAAACACACTCATAGAAATTAAATAAGAGTAAATAAAAAGTATATAAAAATATGCTCTGCACCCATGGTAGCATGGAATACTATCAACTCCATGGCATAGTTCAAATTTAAAGTTCAAAAGACACATGCAAACGTTCTGATGGATCTGGGGTACAAAACACTCTCAGACCTGATTGATGAGAGTGTTTTGGGAAGGGCTGTTGTAGAAAACAATTTCTTGGAAATTGTTATAAAATATTAATTTAAAAATTTTATGAAGACAATTTAGACAAATGTGGTTGCATTTCTAACTTGTCAGCACTGTTCACAGTAGCCAAAATTTGGAAGCAACCTAAGTGTCCATCAACAGATAAATGGATAAAGAAAATGTGGTGCATGAATATAATGGTGTACTGTTCAATGAGAAAAAAGAATGAGATCCTGTCATTTGCAACAGCATGCATGGAATTGGAGGTCATTATGCTAACAGGGAGACCTTCTTTATCACTATTTAGCATTGTTCTGCTGAACTTTTGATAATTTCTACTTTTTGGTCAAAAAGTCTTCTAATTATTGAGTAGGAAATAAGCAAATGTTAGAAGCCTTAGAATATGGAAGTGTGTAACCTTGATATATTTGCAATATATTATACCAGTAGATAGTAAATAAATGTTTGGGTGACTGTTTAATGAGCGATTATTGTTTAGAACACTGTATAAACATTATTTTTGCCATATATATATAGTACATATATAATACCAGTAGATAGAAAATCTGTCTATATAATATCAGTATATATTAGTGCATGTGTGTGTATGGATATATATATATACATATATATAATACCAGTAGATAGCAGATATATGTATTTATATATGTGCTATATATAGCAAATATATATTTAGCAAATATGTATATTTGTATGGTTGTGTGTCTACCTTGCTATATATATATATATATTCATATATATATTTGCCAAATATATTTGCTATATAATAACAAATATATTTGTATATTTTCTGGTATAATATATTGCAAATACATCTATATATTTGCTATCTGCTGGTCATATATATTATATATTTGTATATAGAGATACATAAAACCAGACTTGTTAAGGTAAAGTTCAAAGTGCATACAGAGCAAGCAATGTTTTGATACATTGTGTAGCTGCTCTAAATTTTATTACAGATTTAGAAAAGTAGAAAGCAAACATTCACTAAAAGTTTGCATATGACTGCATCAATTTTCCCAGTTATGTTAACATTAATCAGTTGCATTTTTTCATACACACAATCACGATAAACAAATATTTTCTACTGTTCCACTTTCCATGAGCAAGCTTAAGGATGGTTTCACAGAAATAGTTTAAATTCTCAGTTTGCCTGTCCTTTGCACAAACTCTTACATTTGTTTAGCTCTGATTCAAGAACTGAGTTTCAGAACATGTTCCAGCATCTTCAAGACTCTACTTCTATCCCTCCCTGCTTTCTTTCAATAGCCTCAGAAACAAGTAAGAGTTGTAAACTCTAGAGATTTTCAACAGTGGTTGCATTAACATTTTGTACTGAATATTCCTTTGTACTCTAGGAGGATTAACAGCATCCCTGGCTTTTACCCAGTAGATCCCAGTCACATCCCATGCCTTCATTGTTTCAACCAAAGATGTCTCTGGAATTGCCAAATGTCTCATAGAGGGGAGCAAATCACCCCCAAATCTGAGCTACTATGATGGATGCTACATCAGTTATTTCTTCTAAAATTATTAGACAACAGAGTCTGTGACAGTAAGTGTATCACTTCATTTTCTCAGAGCTATAAAGAATTACCTAAGACTGGGTAATTTATGAAGAAAAGAGGTTTAACTGACTCTCAGTTCCACAGGTGTACTGGCCTCAGGAAACTTACAAGTAAGTATAAGTGTAACTTACATGGTGAAAGGCAAAGGGAAAGCAGGCATGTCTTACCATGGGAGAGCAGGAAAGAGAGAGATAACGAGGAGGGAAATGTCAAACACTTTAAAATAAACCATCAGGTCTCATGAGAACTCACTCATTATCATGAGAGCAGTATACGGGAAATCTGCCCCCATGATCCAATCACCTCCCACCAGGAATTACAAATCAACTTGAGATTTTTGTGGGGACATAGAGCCAAACCATATCAGTAAGTACTCAAAAATACTTGATGAATAGTTGCTACTATTTATTAAACTTCTACCATGTCTTCAGCATAGCAATAGATGAAAGCTTCATTTCCATTAGGGGTATGAGAAAACAAGTTTGAGAAAGAAGCTGACTGCAGAGGCCAGATCTATATTTTCATTTTCCAGTAGAGGAGGTTGAAGAACTTCTTTCTATGCATGGCTTTAAAATTTCCATGTAATGGTCCCTGAACCAGACTGAGCCCATTTAATTATCTTTGGGCACTGCACATCCGTTGGCCCAAGGCCTTTAATAAATAGCAGGTGATGATGATATTTCTGTTGCTTCTGTGGAAGATACAAGGAAAACAATTCTTTTAATGTGTGATTGTGTCCTGGTAACAGAGGCAATTTGAGAGACGCATTAACTTTTTCAGACCATTAAGGTATTTTATGGGAAATGACTTCGACCAATGGTGCCCTAAATGGTCATCTGGTGGCCTCATCCAGTTAATGCAGCTTTCAAAATTACCTCCTCCACAGGAGTCCATTGGGAGCGCTCAAAGTGAGCAGCTGTTAACATCAGAGTGAAGCCAAGGTACGCTTTGCATCTGTGTCTTTTTCCAAACTCTGTTAGGTCCCCAACAGATACAGAGGTGCAGTTGGTCCATCATGCATAGGGGACGCTGCTCCTCATAGAATCAGGACCCACAATGATCCCAGTTCTCTCCTTTGAACCACAATGTCACTGCCCTGCCCTATCCAACAACTCTGATATCTCCACTTCCTATGCTCTTGGGAAGGAGCAATGTGTCAGAATAAAAGTATGTGTTGCAAATCGTAGCGCATCATTATTAAGTATTCATGAATGATGAGATGCTGGTTCCAGGGGAATTTGAAGACATGGTGATTCAGAATTCCAGAAGGATGTGTTTCAGAAAGAAGAAGACATCGGGAACATTCATATCTTTTGTGCAGACTTTTTTGCAGAATTGTACTCATAGAAACAAGGTACTCTTCCTCCATATAATCATTTTTTTTTCAGCTTTGAAATCATGCCCTTTACTTTAAACAGTCATTTCTATCATCAGCAAATTTGCCTTCTTATGGTAGGTCAAGAGTTAAAAGTTAGGGTTGGTATCATTACTCTTAACTACTCTGAAGTGAGGGACATGGTTCGCTTATATGCATTACCCTTATAAATACATCACTGGGTTTCTCTTTAAATTTTCTTTAAAGTGGGATTCAGGAAATCTTGTAAATAATTCTGCATGCGGAATTCTTCTGGGTGTCTTTCTTCGTTTGGTTTGTTTGTTTGTTTTGAGACAGAGTCTCACTTTGTCACCGAGGAGGAAGTGCAGTGGCAAAATCATGGCTCACTGTAGTCTCGACCTCCTGGGCTCAAGTGATCTTCCCATTTCAGCCCCCGAAGCAGCTGGGACCACAAGGTGAGTGCCACTATGCCCAGTTCCCGGCTAATTTTTGTATCTTTTTCTAGAGACGTGGTTTCGCCATATTGTCCAGGCTAGTCTCAAATTCCTGAGCTCAAGGGATCCTCCTGCCTCAGCTTCCCAAATTGCTGGGTTTACAGATGTGAGTCACTGTGTCTGGCCTTTTTTGTTCTTTTGGCTAGCCTCACCTCCCAGCATAGACACTATAGTTTCAACACTGGAGCATAGTTTTAAGACCAGAGTACAGTTTTAACACTGGGCTATCATTTTGCCTCTTTCCAAATCTTGTACAATTGCTATCATACAGAATATAATCTTTTTGTAAGTGGATTCTTTCATTATATACATGACATTCATTCATTTTGTATGCAGTTGGGTGCAGTGTAAAATCTTCTAATATATGAATTTGCGACTGTTTTCCATTCTGATATTGATGGGAATTTCTTTTGTTTCCAATGCCTGGTTTCTTCCCTTTACGTGGCTATTTTGAAGAAGTGCTGCTAAGCAGATTCTTATGTATGTGTTCTGGTAAATGTATGTATGCATTTCTAGTAAGTACATGCTTAAGGGTGGAATTTCTGGATCACAGCGCATAACAAAAGTTTGACATAGTGCCTGCACCATATAACACTTCCTCCAGTTGTGTTAAAAAGTGAATCTACATTCTCCTCAACACTAGGTATTTCCTGACATTCTATATTTAGTCTTTGGTAAGAGTACAGTAGTATTATATTTTGTTTTTAATTCCATTTTCTTAATAATGAGTAATGTTGAGAACATGATTACAATTTTGTTGCTCATTTAAATGTCCTCATGAAAATTACAATATCTATTTTTTTTCATGAAGTGTTTAATGGGGATGATGGATCAATAGGTGGATAGACAGAAAAGCAGACAGACAAGTAGATGAAATGGATATAGATAATGATAGTTGAATAGAGAAATAGATCAATTAGATAGATGACAGATAGATATAATTGATAGATTATAGATAGATGATAGATCTGATAGATAAACATGATAGATAGCTGATAGATAAAAATCATAGGTATGAATCCTTTGTTGGATATATTTATTGCATTTATATTTTTCATTCAGTGGATTCTATTTTTAATTCATTTATCTTTTGTTAGATGGAAGTGTTTAATTTTGTTTTATTCCAATTGATCAATGTTTCCTTCTATTTGTAGATTTTATCCTTTTTAAATATTTTTGTTTAATTAATGGTATGAAGATATTTTCTGTCTTTTTTTCTAAAATCATTATTATTTCATATTTTGCATTTAAGTTTACAATACACCTAGAAAGAATTTATGTAAATGATGTTAGCTGTTTGCACACACCTGTAATCCCAGCTACTCAGGAGGCTGAGGCAGGAGAATTGCCTGAACCTGGGAGGCGGAGGTTGCAGTGAGCCAAGATCGTGCCACTACACTCCAGCCTGGGCAACAAAGTGAGACTTCATCTCAAAAAAAACAATAAAAGAAAATGTGGTGTAGGTACACCATGGAATACTATTCAGCCATACAAAAGAATGGATTCTGATCCTTGGCAGCAACATGGATGAACCTACAGGATATCATGTTAAGTGAAATAAATCAAGCACAGAAGGGCAAATACTGCATGACCTCACTTACATGGGGAAACTAAAAAGTTGAATTCATAGAAGCAGAGAATAGAACAGCAATTACCAGAGACTAGGCAAGGAAGGGAGGTGGGAATGAGAGAGATTGGTCATTGGGTACAAAGTTACAATTAGACAGGAAAATCAGTCCTAGTGTTCTCCTGCACAGCAGGGTGACTGTAGTCCACAACAATGCATAGTGTACTTTAAAATACCTAGAAAAGGGCTGGGTGGGTGACTCATGCCTGCAATTCTAGCATTTGGGGAGGCTAGGGTGGGCAGATCACTTGAGGTCAGTAGTTCAAGACCAGCCTGGCCAACATGGTGAAAATAAAATAGTCTCTAGTAAAAATAGAAAAATTAGCTGGGCGTGATGGTGCATGTAGTCCCAGCTACTCAGTAGGCTGAGGGAGGAGAATCACTTCAACCAGGGAAGTGAAGGTTGCAGTGACCCGACATTGCGCCACTGCACTCCTGCCTGAGTGACAGAGTGAGACTGCTTCTCAAAAAAAAAAAAAAATGCAGAAAAGGAAATTTGGAATGTTCTCACTACAAAGAAATGAAGAGTATTGGAGGTGATGGATATGCTAATTACCCTGATTTGATCACTACACAATGTTTATCTGTGTGAAAACATGACACTGTACCCCATAACTATGTCCAACTATTATTTGTTAATTAAAAGCAAAATAAAACTTTTTTAAGCCCCCCAAAAGAATCTTAAGGACAGAAAAAATAGAAACAATAAAATTTAACAGCCAGTATCCTTGTCTCATTTCAGATATTCATGGAACAGCTTTCACTAATAAATTTTTAGGAATAATTTTAGGCTTATAGATATTGGAAATATAGTTTGTCTGCTGAAAAAGGTGTTCTCATATTCATAGTGCTGTGAAGAGTTCTGTTAGAAATCACTAATGATTCTTATCAAGTGCTTTATCTAAACTACTAAGATGATCATATAGTTCTTTTTCTCTATTCTGCTGTATGGGGAATTGTATTGAGAATTTTCAAAGGTTAAATCAACACTATATTTCGGCAATAAACCTCACTTAAACAAGACGCATTATTTCTCTTATGTACCACAGATTTAGTTTGCGAATATTTTATCTATATTTGCCTTTCTGGATGGTAGAAATTGCATTTAATTCAATTTCCAGATTTGTTATTAGGTTAATTCTGTTCTCATAAAATGATTGGGAAAGTTTTCTTTCTCTTTTCATTCTCTGCAAGAGTTTGCTTATGCTGTTTCTTCATAAAATTTTTGGATGAATTCACTATTGTGTCCACTGTGTTTGGAGATTCTTCTGTGAAAGTTCTAAAATAGTGAATAATTTAATAAGTTAATAGGGGTGATTGAGTTTCTACTCTTCAATTGTTCATTTTTGTTATATTATAAAAGAATTTGTTCATACCATCTAGATTTTTTTTTAATACGCATGTATTCGTACAGGAGTTCTTTTAATACAGTTTAATGTAAAATGATGTTACCTTTGGTTTCTTAGTTTATTAATGCGATTGTATCGTTTTTCTGGAATAGTCTGACGGGAAGTTTATGTTATATTACTCTGCAAAGAAATAACTTATTACAATATTGATTCACACTATTATTTGTATTACTCATTATTTGTTTAATATCGCCTCTGAACTGCAATATATATTCTCCATTTTGTTTTCTTTGCATTCTATTAGTTGGAATTTCATTCACATGTATGATTTAGATAATTCATACTTGTTTTTCAGCTTTTCTTTCTTTCTCACATATGTATTAACATCCATCCATTTTCATGAAATTTAATTGGAGCATCATAACACCTTCTTGGACACGTTTTATATTTTATTACTATAGAGTTCTATATTTTTTTTCAAAATTGCACTGTAATTTCTTCTTTGACCAGTAAGATATCTGGAAATGTATTGCTTAACTTTCAAATAATTAGACATTTTGCTTTGTCTGGTTGATTTCTAAATTAATTTTACTGAGACCGGAGACCATTCATTGTAAATTCAGCACTTTGAAAATTGCCTAACCTTAAATTATGTTCCAGCATATTATCAAATTGGGCAGATGTTGCAAGTATTGTCAAAATGAGTGCATACTAACCAATTTTGTTAATCACATTGTAAAGATTGTTTTTATCCTAATTTTTTTTTTTTTTTTTTGCTAAATTTATATCGGTTTCTGCATTCTGTGTCACTCACTCTGATTTTGGATATCTCTATCTTTTCCCTGTTTCTGTCAATCATATTTTTGGAGCTTTGTCATTTACATACATATGGATTAAAATCATTATGTCTGTACTGGATTTATTTATGAAACCTTATTTTTTGGCAATTCTGCTTTCTAGTCTACATAGAATAATATTAGGATAATTATTCCCATCTGGCTTGGTTAATGTTTACATGACATTAAACATATTTTTTCTATTCTTCTACTTAAAATATTATGTTACCTTTGTGCTTAATATGCTTCCCTAGTAAGTAGGTATAATCATATTTTACTTTTTAATCTAGTCTGAAATATTTAAAATAAATATTAAAATATTCTATGACTAACATCTAGCATAATTACTGACATGTGAACTAAACATATGACATATGTATTGTATTACTCTTTATTTTTGAATTTTTATTGTGCTATTATTTGTATTATTGTTTTTTTCCCTGCCTGTCATTTGTTTCTTCTGCTGCTGCCATATCTTCTATCAATAATTTTCATTTTTTTCTCAAAGTTCATATTCATATTTTTGGCCATTTACTAGTTTGTTCTGCAGGGTTTTTGCCATTGTTTAACTAGATATTCTTAAAATTAAAATGTGCCTTCTTATGTTGCTGAAGTCAATATAAATTTATAATTTTTCCCACTTCCCTGAACCTGCATGGATTTAGAACACTTCAACTTAATAAACCTTAATCGATTCTTCTATCATCAGGCATTTTAAATGGATGGTTTGTGAAATTTATCTCACAAACCGTAAGTGTCACAATTTCAAATTGCACAATTAAGTGGGTTTTACTATATTCACAATGTTGAGCAACCAACCCCACTCTCTAGTTCCAGAGCAACTTCATCATCCCAAAGAGAAACCTAGTAACCATTAGCCAACTATTCCCATTTACCTTTCCGCAGTCCCTGGTAATCACTAATCTACTTACTGTCTGTGGATTAGCCTTTCCTGGGCATTTCGCATAAACAGAATCATGTAATATATGGCCTTTTGTGACTTTCTTCTTTTGCTTCATATAGTGTTTTCAAGGTTCATCCATGTTGTAGCATGTATTGGTGCTTTGTGACCACCTGTAGCTGAATAATATTCCCTTGCGTGGTTAGACCACCTTTTGTGTAGGCATTCACCCTTCAATAGACACTTGGATTGTTTCTGCTTTTTGGCTCCCGTGAACAATGCTGCTTTGAACATGTGTGTAAATCTTTTGAGTGGATACTTTCATTTTCCTTTGAGTGAAATTGCTTGGTCATGGGTAACTTTCTATGTAACTCTAGTTCTGAACTTTCGCAGCCTGATGGTGAGCAATGGAGGAGGTAAAATTATTGGAAAGGACTATGAGGTCAGAAACCACGACTATTGAACATAAACTAAAGTATTTGACTCAAAAAAAAACATAGGTCATGCTACCTATCCAAGTCGACTTCTTCAGTCTCTTTCTACTGAGAAGTAGTTTTGCATTTTTCTTTTACTTCTAAGTTTTATATATATATATATATAAATTTCCTGAGAAACATGTTTCTATACACATAATGACATTACTCTCAAAAATGAGCAATGTTTTTTTATTTTTCATGGTAGGTTTAAACAATTATCATGACTGTATATTGATATTGATATATATTGATCATATCAATACACAGTCATAACAATTACATAATGATTATATCCATTATAATCGTGACTTACTATTTCTATGTTTCTTTTATCCAAATCATGGACTACAATTTTAAAATGAATTGTTTCTCTGATGACTGTTTTACATTTTCCAGGAATACTCCTTTTTTGATGTTCAAATATTTGGCATCTATAGCTTATAGACAGATATTCATCAGTGATGAATGTGACATAGTTTTTATTTGCATCCATATTAAGCCAGATTGCTTAAATCAATTCACTAAATCACTAATCTCATTGGTACCAAATATATAGCAAATAAATTCCCAGAAATATAGATAGAATCTCAAACACAGTCACACACACACACACACACACACACACATACACACACACACACACACACACACACACACACACACACAGTCCATCATACATATGCTAAAGTATTTGTGTGAATTATGTTTCTTTTTTACTTAAATATTTTGATTAGGTAATGCTTAATTTGTTTTATACAAAGCAATGACAGGACAGTAATTAAACTCATAATTCTATGAGATGCATAAGTGACCCCATTAAACACCAATAGTTGCAGACATAATTAAATATAATTAATTAGGCATTACAACTAAGAACACCCACTATAGGTTCAGAGAGAACTTGGCCCCACCTTAAATTCGTGCGCATTATGTACTCGTTATTAATTCATTATGTACTCGTTATTAATTCATTTCCACATCTCCACATGTTGAAAATGAAAGCACAGTAACAAGTTTTCATTTTACCTTTTCTTTGTGTCATATAACTTCCCCCTCGGTGTCTGGTATCAAGTTACTTAGCCTACCCTACCATTCAAGCTCTATATATCAATTGACATTTTTTCAATTTGAGCATATTTTATTTTAAAAATTATTATTATAGTTCATTGATATCTTTTTTTTTTTTTTGAGATTGAGTTTCTCTCTTGTTACCCAGGCTGGAGTACAATGGCGCCATCTCCGCTCACTGCAACTCTGCCTCCTGGGTTCAAGCAATTCTTCTGCCTCAGCCTCTGCATAGCTGGGATTACAGGTGTCTGCCACCATGCCCAGCTAATTTTTACATTGTTAGTAGAGACAGTGTTTCACCATGTTTGCCAAGCTGGTCTTGAACTACTGACCTCAGGTAATCCACCTGCCTTGACCTCCCAAAGTGCGGGGAATACAGGTGTGAGCCAATGCACACGGCCCTATTGATATCTTAATATCTTAGATGAGACATTATCATTCTTTCTTTATATCTCTCTAAAGAGGTATGCCCTTGAGGTTGTTAAAAACAGTCTGCCCTCTCTAAATAATCGTATATACTCTGACTATAAATCAAGTCTCGCTGAATGAGCTACATTTAGACTGAATAAACAAATAAGGTCCTGGGAGATCAACTACAATATAATGCAGGTTATCTGGCCCAATTGCTGATCATAATCTACAAGACTGCGATTAGAAATGAAAAGGAAACATGTTTTAATAATTAAATTTTAAATGTTTTAAATAACTTTTAACTTCCATTTTGATTGTATTTTAAATAGAATTGTCCATTTAACTATGAGTGAATTGCCATGCTTGCTTTTATGAATTTTATCCTAAAAAGAAGTTTAAAACACACATCCCAAAAATGGAGTCTGGGACAAAATCCTACAGATTGGGGTAGGTTTTAGATAAATTATTAAGAGCAAAATACCAGCTTAACTTAAATGGTAGATGATAAATGATTACAACTTAAAATTGTTTTTGTCAAGTTCATGTACAGCTCATTACTTTTTAGCCCTTATTTTTCCCCTGCCGGATCTTAGGGGAAAAAAAAAATCTTAATTTAAAAATGCATGGATAATTTTGTATTCGTTCTTGTTACCATTTCTTTCTTTCTTTTTTTTAATTGCATTTTAGGTTTTGGGGTACATGTGAAGAACATGCAAGATAGTTGCATAGGTACACACGTGGCAGTGTGATTTACTGCCTTCCTCCCCTTCACCTGTATCTGGCATTTCTCCCCATGCTATCTCTCCCCAGCTCCCCACCCTCTGCTGTCCCTCCCCTATTCCCCCCAGCAGACCCCAGTGTGCAGTGCTCCCCTCCCTGTGTCCATGTGTTCTCCTTGTTCAACACCCACCTATGAGTGAGAACATGCGGTGTTTGATTTTCTGTTCTTGTGTCAGTTTGCTGAGAATGATGTTCTCCAGGTTCATCCATGTCCCTACAAAGGACACGAACTCATCGTTTTTCATTGCTGCATAATATTCCATGGTGCATATGTGCCACATTTTCAGATGCCCTTTGATGTTACCATTTCTTTCTGAAAACCATTGATTTATTCTTTGCTCTATTTTTCAAAAATTATTCTTTAAAAATCACTTTATAGGCTACTTGAAAGTTATCACAACTCAGTGCTATTAATAAGATACACAGCAGCTTTAGACAGATATTAAAATTCTCTTAGTTATATTAGATTGAAGGAGTAACTCCACACTGAGACAGATATTGTAATTCAAAGCAATCCCTTGAGCTACAAAAACTTGGATGGCAGGAAACTGTTAAAAACCCCAAAGTATTTCTGAAGCTTAGAATTTTTTTTTTTTTCTAGGCTTGGTGGGATGCATGTGTAGTCCTAGCTACACAAGAGGGAGGCTGAGGCTGGAGGATTACTTGAGCCCAAGAGTTCAAGAGGAGCCTATGCAACATAGTAAGAATCTGTCTTTAAAATAAAAATTAAAAAAAGCAATAAAACTTTCCAATTTTGTATCACAGTGTTAGTATGCTGACTTATGAGGGTAGATCATTCTAATATGCATGATACAGGCTTTCAAAGCTGGTATTGTTTTATGCTTCAAATATTATGTTTATTCACTGGGTCTCATGGGATTTCATCGCCGAAATGTAAACCTATAATCATAATGTTGAGAGGAAGGGATTACAAGATAGCTTTTCAAAGTCATCTTTGCATTTCATGCTAGACATCATTCCCTTTTGGACTACAATGAGTAACACTGAGCTTTGTTTACTTTGAAAATGAGTCTTAGTCTATGAGTGTCTGCGTAGGGTCAAGAATGAAAACCCAGAGGAATAGAGAAGCATCGGGTAGATAAAAAGATCAATCTCACGGGCGCGGTGGCTCACGCCTGTAATCCCAGCACTTTGGGAGGTCGAGGCGGGTGGATCACGAGGTCAAGAGATCCAGACCATCCTGGTCAACATGGTGAAACCCCGTCTCTACTAAAAATACAAAAAATTAGCTGGGCACGGTGGCGCGTGCCTGTAATCCCAGCTACTCGGGAGGCTGAGGCAGGAGAATTGCCTGAACCCGGGAGACGGAGGTTGCCGTGAGCCAAGATCGCGCCATTGCACTCCAGCCTGGGTAGTAAGAACGAAACTCTGTCTAAAAAAAAAAAAAAAAAAAAAAAAAAAAAAAAAATAAAAAAAAAAAAGATTGATATTTTTAAAAACCTAAATAAAATTTTTTAAACAAAAAAAATGGGTAAAAAAAAAA
>CAUYOR010134439.1:0-18633 GCA_963573925.1 Callimico goeldii
TTGCTTCAAGTCCTGGATAACCTTGTTGACTTTCTGTCTCATTGATCTGTGCAGTATTGTCAGTGGAGTGTTAAAGTCTCCCACTATTATTGAGCAGGAGTCTAAGTCTCTTTGTAGGTTGTTAAGAACTTGCTTTATGTATACAGGTGCTTCTGTATTGGGTATATATGTATCTAGGATCATTAGCCCTTCTTGTTGCATTGATCCTTTTACCATTATGTAATGTCCTTCTTTGTCTCTTTTGATCTTTGTTGTTTTAAAGTCTATTTTATGAGAGACTAGGATTGCAACTCCTGCTTTTTCTTGCTCTCCATTTGCTTGGGAAATTTTCCTCCATTCCTATATTTTGAGCCTATATGTGTCCTTGCATGTGAGATGGGTTTCCTGGATACAGCACACTGATGGGTTTTCACTTTTTGTACAATTCGCCAGTCTTTGTCTTTTGATTGGGGCACTTAGTTCATTTACATTTAAGGTTAATAGTATTATGTGTGAATTTGATTCTGCCATTTTTATGCTAGCTGGTTGTTTTGTTCATTCATTGATGCAGTTTCTTCATTGTGTCAATGCTCTTTACCATTTGGTACATTTTTGGAGTGGCTGGTATTGGTTGTTCCTTTCTATGTTTAGTGCTTCTTTCTGGAGCTCTTGTAAGGCAGGGCTGGTAGTCATGAAATCTCTGAGAACTGCTTGTTCTTAAAGAATTTTATTTCTTTTTTGCTTATGAAGCTTAGTTTTGCTGGATATGAAATTCTAGGTTGAAAGTTCTTTGCATTAAGGATGTTGAATATTGGCCCCCGTACTCTTCTGGCTTGTAGGATTTCTGTGAAGAGATCTGCAGTGAGTTTTATGGGCTTCCCTTTGTGAGTAACCCAACCTTTCTTTCTGGTCGACCTTAGCAAATATTTCTTCATTTCAACCCTGGTAAATCTGATGATTATGTGCCTTGGGGTGCTCTTCTTGAGGAATATCTTTGTGGTGTTCTTTGTATTTCCTGGACTTGAATATTGGCCTGCCTTGCTAGGTTGGGGAAGTTTTCCTGGATAACATTCTGAAAAGTGTTTTCCAGCTTGGATTCATTCTCTCCATCACATTCAGGTACACCTATCAAAGGTAGATTAGGTATTTTTACATAATCCCATATTTCTTGGAGACTTTGTTTATTTCTTTTGACTCTTTTTTCTCTAATCATGCCTTCTCATTTTATTTTGTTGAGTTGATCTTCAATCTCTGATATCCTTTCTTCTGCTAGGTCATTTTGGCTATTGAAACTTGTGTATGTTTTGTGAAGTTCTTGTGTTGTGTTTTTCACCTCCATCAATTCACTTACATTCCTCTCTAAGTTGTTTATTCTCATTAGCACTTTGTCAAACGTTTTTTCAAGGTTCTTAGTTTCTTTGCATTGGGATAGAATACGTTCTTTTAGCTCAGAGGAATTTGTTATTACCCACTTTCTGAAGCCTATTTCTGTCAATGGATGAGACTCATTCTTCCTCCAGCCTTTGCTTGTGAGGAACTATGATCTCTTGGAGAGGAGAGGTGTTCCAGTTTTGGGTATTTTCATCCTTTTTGTGCTGGTTTCTTCCTGTCTTTGTTTATTTATTCTCTGTGGTCTTTGTAGTTTGTGACTTTTGTATGGGGTCTCTGAGTGGACGTCCTTTTTGTTGATGTTGAAGTTATTTCTTTCTGTTTTTTAGTTTTCCTTCTACCAGTTAGGCCCCTCTGCTGTAGGCCTGCTGGAGGTCCACTCCAGACCCTGCTTCCTTGGGAATTACCTGCAGTGGCTGCACCAAAGTAAGTAAGGGTTGCTGCCGGTTTATTCTTCTGTTATCTTTGTCCCAGGAGGATACCTGCCAGATATCAGCCTGAACTCTCCTTTGTGAGGTGTCTCTTTGGATATACAGGGCTCAGAGAGCTGCTTGAGGAGACAGTCTCTTTCTTATAGGAGCTCAAGTGCTGAACTGTGAGCTCCATTGTTCCATTCAGAGCTGCTGGGCAAGTACATTTAAGTCTTCTGCAGCAGAACTCATAACCACCTTTTTTACCCAGATGCTCTGACCTGGAAAGGTGGGGCTGTATTTTTAAGTTCCTAACATGCTGCTGCCTTTTGTCAGAGATGGCCTGCCCAGTGAGGAGGTAGCCTAGTCACAGTTTGCCAGCAGGGGCATTTTTGAGCTGCGATGGGCTTTGCCCAGCTGCTGTATGAACTTCTTTGTGGTTTTGTTTATAGAGGTATAGTTAGAACTGCCTTGGTAATGGCGGTCTGCCTCAGTAAAGGTGGACTGTCTCTGTAATAGTGGACTGCCTTGGTAATGGCAGACTGTCTCGGTAATGGTGGACTGCCTCGGTAATGGCAGACACCCTTCCCCTCACAGAGCTGGACTTTCCCAGGTTCAACTGTGCTTGCTGTGAAACCCTCATTCCAGAGCATTTCAGATTGCTGGTGTTTGTGGGGGTGGGACCCACCAAGTTAGAGCACCTGGCTTTCTGTTTCAGCCCCTTTTTTTCCTGTTGAATTGGCTACTTTCTTTCCCAGGTGTTCCAGGTATCAGTTGAAATGGCACCCAGATTTGTGTGAGTTTTTGTGTGGAGACCTGCTGCACCAGCTGAAACAGCTGTGCTGGAGACTCATGGTGTTTTTCTGCCCAGGAATCTCCTGGTCTGTGGGCAGTAAAAATACTTTTAGAAATGCAGTGATTACTCACCCTCTGCATTCTCTCTGGGAACTGCACTCTAGAGCTGTTCCTATTTGGCCATCTTGGATCATCTTCTTTTCTTATTTGACATTTTACTATCTGGGAAGCCAATTTAAATGATATCCTTTGACTCCTACCTCCTACCTACTCAGTAGTCAAGAGTGATCTATTTTCCCCTTTCTCTCTACATTTAGTTCCTAGTCATTTGGTTGCATTATTTCTACTTTGTCAAAACATACACTATCTACACATTATTTTTTTCCAAAGTGGCCCTCACTTTTGGTTTTAGTCTTAGCTCTACAATTAAATGTAGTAAATGCTCACTATTTTTTATTTTGCTGGTGTTTCTGTGGCTATCTCCAGGCTGGAGGAAACATTCATTACATGCCTCAAGAGGGGCACATGTGGACAATATTGTCTTAATTTCTCCCTCTTCTTTTCTTCTTCCCCATCCTGTCATACATTCTTTACTTAATCTACGTTCCCCATAAACAATGTTTCTGTGAGGCTGTCACTTCTGGTCACTTCCAAGTTCCTTTTCTGTAGTTAGTGCTGTGAATTACTAAGTCTCAGATGTCTATTGAGTATTTCACTCTTAGTGTTGGACTTTCTCATTGTAAGGGTGATTTTGTTTATGCCTCATCCATGTCCTCTGTTCCTCTCTCTTCATTTACTTTCAGACCCCTACATCTCCTTTTCTCACTTCACGTATCCATGGGTTTATAGCAATAATGCAAGCTCTTTTGGAAGTTGTTCATTTCTCTCGGTAAAGGAAATACAGAGTTCATGGTAGTCTCTGCCTCCTGGTTAACGCTTAAAGTGTGGCTCTTGTGCTGTTTTATTTGCACCTATTGATCTTATGATCTGAGAGGAGGATATAAGAGGAGAGTTGGATTTAGGTGGCTATCATTATTCTCCAATCTTTCTCTACTGTTATTGATGTAGACTGTTAGATCATTAATTTTTAGTCCTGCTTTTTCCCCTAATATTTGTTCTTGTAAGCATTTTTCTGTTTCATCCACAAAGTTTGATGTTTGCTTATTGTGTATGTATGTATTTATTTTTTTGAGACAGAGTCTTGTTCTGTTGCTTAGGCTAGAGTGTAGTGGCAAGATCTCAGTTCATTGCAGCCTCTGCCTACTGGGTGCAGATGATTCTGCCACCTCAGCCTTCTGAGTAGTGGGATTACAGGTGTATGCCACCAGGCCTGGCTAATTTTTGTATTTTTGGTAGAGATAGGGTTTCACCATGTTGGTCCAACTCGTCTCCACCTCCTGACCTCAGTTATCTGCCTGCCTTGGCCTTTTAAAGTGCTGGAGTTACAGGCATGAACCACTGTGCCCAGTTGATGTTTATTTTTGTTATAATTTAGTTCAAAATATTTTCTAATAACCATTATGATTTTGTCCCAGATCCATGAATTATTTATAAGTGAATTATTTTTAAATTTCCAGACACATGGTGAGTTTCTAGTTATCTCTATGTGACTGGCTTCCAGCCTAATTCCATGATGATCATAGAACATTTCCTCTGTTTTTAACCCTTTGAAATTTATTGAGAATTTATGGCCCAGATTATGGGCAATTTTGGTAAATTTTCTATGCATGCTCTAGTTGTCAGCATCAGTGTTTTATAGTGCCAATTTTTCTAAATTGTTTTGTTCAAGTATTCTATAACTTTACTGATTTGTAAACTACTTTTTAATCTGGTACTGAAAGAGGGTTATTAAAATGTTTCACTCTGATTACAGATTTTTTTTCCCTATATTTCTTTGTTATACATATCATGAGATTATATTATTAAATACATTCAGATTTAGAACATTTGTCTTTTTCTGGTGAACTAAACCTTTTAGCCTTGCCTTATGGAGTTGTAAGTTATTAATAAAATTTTTTTACCCTTAAGTACATTTGGTCTAATATGAATATAACTCAACTAACTTTATTCAGATAATATTTGCATGCTATTCCTTTTCCATGGTTTTACTTTCAGTCTTTCTAATATGCTGTTATTTTCAGCATCTCTTCTAACCAGTATTTCATTAAACTTGGTTTTATTATTCTTTATGATAGTGTCTGTCCTTTAATTCCATTCAAGTATGCCCATTACATTTTAAATCTATTATGTTTTTGCTTCCTATTGGTTACATGTAATTAATTATTTCCCTTTCTTACCTTTCTTGTAGCAATTGTTACTATTATTTATTCATTGTCTTAGAAGTTATACTAATATTTTACCTATGATCTCAAAGGTTATAAAATACATCCTTAATTTATTAAAGTCTAATATATATATTGATTCTTCTATCTCTTTCCAAATAATGTAAAAACCTTAGAATTCTTTCATTTGCTCTCTCTTTTTATTTATTGTGGCTTATTTTAATTCTATATGTCTTTAAAGTGTATAAAGATATGGCTTTTGGTTATATGGTCAATTTTAGCATATACATACCTACTTTTATCAGTCTTCCAGGAATCTTGCAGGAATATCTGACTTTGACAGCTTCTCTATTTTTTTTTTGTCCAAAATATATTTATGTCATCATCCATTTTTGAAGTTTATTTTAATTGGGTATAAAATTTGAACTCAGCAGCTAATTTATCTCAGCAATTCAAGGAGTCAATCGGGTTTTCATTGTTGATTTTGAGAAGGCAGCTGTCAGTTCTGTTGCCCTTTAAAGGTAATGTGTCTTTTTCTATTTGGCTGCTTTTAATATTTTTTCTTTTTCATTTTTTAAGGTTTTATTATTATATCTCTACTTGTAGCTTTCTTTTAATTTACTCTGCCAGAGTTTGTAGGACTTTGTTAATTTGTAGTTTTCTACTCTTGATCATATTTAGAAAATTTCCAACCATCAACTTTTCAAGTATTACCTAAAGTCTTTCTGAGGTTCTTTTCACTATATTTCTTATGCTCTTACACATTTTTTTTTTTGTATTTTTCATTCTTTGGTCTGTCTATGCTTCAGATTGATAATTTCTTTATTTTTTTTCACTTATCATTTAGTTTGGTAATTCTCTGTCCAGTGAATCTGTTGCTAATCTCATCGATTTAATTCTGAATTTCAAATAATGATTTTTATAGTTATAGAATTTTGTTTTTCGTTACTTTTACTATTTGCAATCCTCTGCAAGAGGATTTTATAAAAATAAACTGTTCTCTATTTTTATAAATATATTTGGTATGATCGTTTAAAAATCTGTGTCTGGTAACATGGTTATCTGGATGATCTCTGAAATTTTTTTTTCTTATTTGTATTCCTAGTTTTCTACAGTTTGTTTATTTATTTATTTATTTATTTTCACAGGTTTTGGGAGAACAGGTGGTATTTGATTATATGAATAAATTATTTAGTGGTGATTTTGTGAGACTTTGGTGCGCCCATCACCCAGGGAGTATATGCTGCTCTCAATAAGTAGCCTTCTACCACTCACCCCTTCCCACCCCTCCCGCTAAGTCCCAAAGTCCATTGTGTCATTCTTATGCTATTGCATCCTCATAGCTTAGCTCCCACTTATGCATGAGAATATACAATGTTTGGTTTTTTACTCCTGAGTTACTTCAGTTAGAATAATAGTCTCCAATCTTATCCAGGTTGCTGTAAATGCTGTTAATTCACTCTTTTTATGGTTGAGTGGTATTCCATCATATATATGTATATCACAGTTTTTTTATCCACTTGTTGATTGATGGGTTTTGGGTTGGTTCCATGTTTTTGCAATTGTGAATTGTGCTGCTGTAAACATTCATGTGCAGGTATCTTTTTCATACACTGACTTCTATTCCTTTGGGTACGTACCCAGTAGTGGGATTGCTGGATCAAATGATAGTTTTATTTTTAGTTCTTTAAGAAATCTCCACAATGTTTTCTGTAGTGGTTGCACTAGTTTACATTTCCACCAGCAGTAGAAGTGTGCCCTGTTCACTGCATCCATGCCAACATCTACTGTGTTTTGATTTTTTATTATGGCTATTCTGGCAGGAGTAAGATGGTATTGCATTGTAGTTTTGGTTTGCTTTCCCTAATTATTAGTGATGTTTAGCATTTTTCCATATGTTTGTTGGGCATTTGCATATGTGCTTTTGATAGTTGTCTATTTATTTTCTACTTCACTTTTTGATGAAATTTTTGTTTTTATTTTCTTGCTAATTTGTTTGAGTTTGTTGTATATTCTGGATATTACTCTTTTTTTCAGATGTATAGATTGTGAAGATTTTGTCCACTCTGTGGGTTGTCTATTTACTGTTCTGGCTGTTCCTTTTCCTATGCAGAAGTTTTTTTATTGTAATTAAGTCCCAGAAATTTAGCTTTCTATTTATTGCATTAGCTTTGGGTTCGTGGTCATGAAATCCTTGCCTAAGCCAATACCTAGAAGGGTTTTTCCAAAGTTATCTTCTAGAATTTTTATAGTTTTAGATTTAAGTTCTTGACACATCTTGAACTGATTTTTGTATAAAGTGAGAGAAAAGGATCCAATTTTATTCTCCTACACGTGGCTTACCAATTATCCCTTCACCATTTGTGGAAAAGGGTGACATTTTCCCACTTTATGTTTTTGTTTCCTTTATCAGAGAATAGTTGGCTGTGAGTATTTGGTTTTATGTCCGGATTTTCTATTCTGTTCCAAGGGTTCTATATGCCTATATTTTTAAAAATTTATACAATCTTTATTTGTCATATAAAACTAAATAATAAAATAACTTTTTTTCTGTCAATAGAGTTTATTGGATCAAGTACAGGTTTTGAATTATATAAATATCTTGTATCACACACATTTTTATCTTATGGGCTTTTTGGCTAACAATTCAAAAATTCCTAAAACTCAATTTCCAAATTGGTAAAACAGTAAGAGAACCTCTTTTGAGATTTGTTACATTGTTCTGAGAATTAGATCTTTTCTTTTTTTTTTTTAATACTTTAAGATCTTGCAGGAGTGTTGCATAGGTATATACATGCCATGGTGGTTTGCTGCCTTCATTCCCCCCGTCACCAACATCAGGCGTTTCTCCCAATGTTATCCCTCCCCAACCTCCTCACCCCCTGCTATCCCTCCCCTAACCCCCAAACTCTGAAGAGATTCCAGCGTGTGATGTTGCCCTCTGTGTGTCCATGTGTTCTCATTGTTTAACACCTACCTATGAGTGAGAACATATGGTGTTTGGTTTTCTGTTCTTGTGTCAGTTTGCTGAGAATGATGGTTTCTAGATTCCTCCATGTTCCTGCAAAGGACGCGAACTCATCCTTTTTTATGGCTGCATAGTATTCCATGCATCCATAAAAGGCATATATGTGCCACATTTCCTATTTTCAGTCTATTATTAATGGGCATTTGGGTTGCTTCCAGGTCTTTTCTATGGTGAACAAAGCCACAATAAACATACATGTGCATGTGTCTTTGTAACAGAACAATTTATAATCCTTTACCATTATGTATATACCTAGTGATGGGATTGCTGTGTCGAATGGTATTTCTTTTCCTATCCTTGAGGGATCACCACACTGTCTTCTACAATGGTTGAACTAATTTACACTCCCACCAAGAGTGAGAGTGTAAATCATTTCTCCACATCTCTCCAGCATCTGTTGTGTCCAGGTTTTTTAATGATCAGCACTCTAACTGGCATGAGATGGTATCTCAATGTGGTTTTATTTGCATTTCTCTAATGACCAGTGATGATGAGCATTTTTTTCATATGTTTGTTGTCTGCATAATTGTCTTTTGAAAAGTGTCCATATCCTTTGCCCACTTTTTGATGGGATTTTTTTTTCTTGTAAATCTGCTTTAGTTCTTTTTACATTCTGGATATTAGCCCTTTTTCAGATGGGTAGCTTGTGAAATTTTTTCCCATTCTGCTGGTTGCCAGTTTACTCTCATGATTGTTTCATTTGCTGTGCAGAAGTCTGGAGTTTAATTAGATCCCATTTGTCTATTTTGGCTTTTGTTGCCATTGCTTTTGGTGTTTTAGTCATGAAGTCCTTGCCTATGCCTATGTCCTGAATGGTGTTGCCTAGGTTTTCTTCTAGGGTTTTTATGGTGTTAGGTCTTATGTTAAATCTTCAATGCATCTGGAGTTAATTTTTGTGTAAGGTGTAAGGAAGGGTTCCAGTTTCAGCTTTCTGTACATGGCTAGCCAGTTTTCCTAACATCATTTATTAAACAGGGAATCCTTTCCCCATTGCTTGTTTTTGTAAGGTTTGTCAAAGATCAGAAGGTTGTAGATGTGTGGCCTTGCCTCTGAGGTCTCTGTTCTGTTCCATTGGTCTATATCTCTGTTTTGGTACCAGTCCCATGCTGTTGAGATTACTGTAGCCTTGTAGTATAGTTTGAAGTCAGGTAGTGTGCTGCCTCCAGCTTTGTTCTTTTTGCTTAGGAATGTCTTGGCTACGAGGGCTCTTTTTTGGTTCCATATGAAGTTTAAGGTGTTTTTTTCCAGTTCTGCAAAGAAGGTCAATGGTAGCTTGATGGGGATAGCATTGAATCTATAAATTACATTGGGCAGTATGACCATGTTCATGATATTGATTCTTTCTAACCATGAGCATGGAATATTTTTCCATCTGTTTGTGTCATGTTCTCTCTTATTTCGTTAAGGAGTGGTTTATAGTTCTTGAACAGGTCCTTCACATCCTTTGTTAGTTGTATTCCTCAGTATTTTATTCTCTTTGTGGCAACTTTTACCATTATTTAATGTAGTTCTTTGTCTCTTTTGCTCTTTGCTGGTTTAAAGTGTATTTTTCTGAGACTAGGATTGCAACTCCTGCTTTTTTTTTTTTTTTGCTCTTCATTTGCGTGGTAAATCTTACTCCATCCCTTTATTTTGAGCCTTTGTGTATCCTTGCATGTGAGATGGGTTTCCTGGATATAGCACACCAATTGGTTTTGGCTTTTTATCCAATTTGCCAGTCTGTGTCTTTTGATTGGGGCATTTAGCCCATTTATATTTAAGGTTAATATTGTTATGTGTGAATTTGATCCTGCCATTTTGATGCTAGCCAGCTGTTTTGCCCATTAGTTGATGCAGTTTCTTCATTTTATTGATGCTGTTTACTATTTGGTATGGTTTTGGTGAGGCTGTTACTGGTCGTTCCTTTCTGTGTTTAGTGCTTCTTTCAGGAGCTCTTATAAAGCAGGTCTGGTGGTGATGAAATCTCTGTGTAATTGTTTGTTTGAAAAGAATTTTGTTTCCTCTTCATTTATGAAGCTTTGATTGGCTGGATATGAAAATCTGGATTGAAAGTTCTTTTTTTAAAGGATGTTGAATATTGCCCCCCCTCTTTCTGGCTTGTAGGGTTTCTGCTGAGAGCTCTGTTGTGAGTCTGATGGGCTTCCCTTCGTGGGTAACCCAACCTTTCTCTCTGGCTGTCCTTAGCATTTTCTCCTTCATTTCAACCCTAGTGAATCTGATGATTATGTGCCTTGGAGTTCCTCTTGTTGAGGAATATCTTTGTGGTGTTCTCTGTATTTCCTGGACTTGAATATTGGCCTGCTTTTCTAGGTTGGGGAAGTTTTCCTGGATAATATCCTGAAGAGTGTTTTTCAGCTTGAAATCATTCTCTCCGTCATGTCAGGTACACCTCTTAAACGTACATTAGGTCTTTTCACATAGTCCCATGTTTCTTGGAAACTTTGTTCATTCCTTTTTATTCTTTCTTCTCTAATCTTGCCTTCTTGCTTTATTTCATTGAGTTGATCTTCAACGTCTGATATTCTTTCTTCTGCTTGGTCAGTTCTGCTGTTGAAACTTGTGTATGCTTCGTGAAGTTCTCATTTTGTATTTTTCACCTCCTTTAATTCCCTTATATTCCTCTCTAAGCTGTTTATTCTCATTAGCATTTCATCAAATATTTTGTCAAGGTTCTTAGTTTCTTTGTATTGGGTTAGAACATGTTCTTTTAGCTCAGAGAAGTTTGTTATTACCCACCTTCTGAAGCCTGTTTCTGTCAATTAATCATACTCATTCTCCATCCAGCCTTGTTTCCTTGCTGGTGAGGAGTTGTGATCCCGCACCAGCTCCAAGTAAACAGCAAAGCTGGTGACTTGGCAAGGTATTCTGTTACTGGGTGTTTTCATCCTTTTTGCACTGGTTTCTTCCCATCTTTGTGGATTTATCCTACTGTTGTCTTTGTAGTTGTTGACTTTTCAGATTGAGTCTCTGAGTGGACATCCAGTTTGTTGATGATGAAGTTATTTATTTCTGTTTCTTAGTTTTCCCTCTAATAGTCAGGCCCTCTGCTCTAGGACTGCTAAGGTCCACTCCAGGCTCTGCTTTTCTGGGGCTCACCTGCAGTGGCTACAAAACAGTAAGGTTTGCTGCCAGTTTCTTCTTCTGCTATCTTTGTCCCAGATGGATACCCACCAGATGTTAGTCTGAGCTGTTCTTTATGAGGTGACTCTTTGAATATACGGGTATCAGGGAGCTGCTTGAGGAGACAGTGTGTCCTTTATTGGAGCTCGAGTGCTGAGCTGTGAGCTCCATTGTTCATTCAGAGCTGCTGGGCAGGTACGTTTAAGTCTGCTGGAGCAGAACTCATAAATACCTTTTTTTTTTCTGCAGGTGCTCTGTCCATGGAGTTAGGCCTTTATTTACAAGTTTCTGTCATGTTGCTGCCTTTTTTTCAGGGCTGCCCTGCCCAGCAAGGAGGCAGCCTAGTCATAATCTACCTGCAGAGGCTTTCCTGAGCTGCTTTGGGCTCTGCCCATTTGCCATGTGAACTTTCCTGCAGTCCTGTTTATACAGCTATAGTTAGAACTGCCTCAGCAATGGTGGCCCACCTCTGTAATGGCAGACTCTCTCTGTAATGGTGGACTGCCTCAGCAATGGTGGACTACCTCCACAGTGGTGGATTGCCTTGGCAATGGCTGACACCCCTCCCCCACAGAGCTGGACCATCCTTGGTTCAGCTGTGCTTGCTGTGAAACTCTCAATCCAGAACGTTTCAGATTGCTGTTTTTTTGTGCGGGTGGGACCAGCCAAACCCAATCACCTGTCTCCCTGCCTCAGACCCCTTTTTTTTCCCAGTCCAATGGGTGATTCTGTCTTTCAGGTGTTCCACTTGCCTGTTGAAAAGGCCCCGGGATCTGTGTGATTTTCCATGTGGTGACCCACTTTGCCCGCTGAAACAGCTGTGCTGAATTTCTGGCACTTTTATGCCTGGGAATCTCCTGGCCTGGCTCCCTGTTTCAGTCCCCTTTTTTATCAGTTGAATGGGTGACTCTGTCTCCCAGGAGCTCCAATTGCCAGCTAAAATGGTGCCCAGACCCATGTATTTTGTGTGGAGACCTCTCATGCCAGCCAAAACGGTCAAGCTGGTAACTCGTGGGGCTCCTTCACCTGGGAATCTCCTGGTCTGTGGGCAATAAAAATCCATCTAAAAATGCAGCATCCATTCACTCTCTGCATTTTCACTGGGAGCTGCAATTCCGAGCTGCTCCTAATTGGCCATGTTGGATCCATCCCCCATCTGTCTCATTTCTTAGGTCTATTAGTAATTGTTTTATAAATTTGGGAGCTGCAATGTTAGGTGCATATATATTTAAGATTGTGATATTTTCCTTTTGGACAAGGCCTTTTATTATTATGTAATGTCCCTCTTTGTCTTTTTTAATAATTGTTGCTTTAAAGTTCACTTTGTCTGATGTAAGAATAGTTAACTCCCTTCGCTTTTGGGTCTATTGCATGGAATGTCTTTTTCCACCTCTTTATCTTAAGTTTATGTGAGTCCTTCTGGGTTAGGTGAGGCTCTTGAAGGCAGCAAATAGTTGGTGAATTCTTTCTGCAATGCTGTATCTTTTAAGTGGAGCATTAGGGCCATTTACATTCAATGTTAGCATTAAGATGCAAGGTATTATTTCATTCATTGTGCTAATTGTTGCCTGTATACCTTTACTTCTTTTTTTTTTGTATTTTTGCTTTATAGGCCCTTTGAGATTTACACTTCTAAGAGGTTTTGTTTTGATGTGTTTCCAAGATTTAGAACTTTTTTTAGTAGTTCTTGTAGTGTTGGCTTAGTAGTGGTGAATTCTCTCAGCATTTGTTTGCCTGGAAAAGACTGTATTTATGAAGCTTAGTTTTGCTGGATACAAAATTCTTGGCTGATAATTGTTTTTTTTTTTCAGTAGGCCAAGATAGAGCCCCAGTCCCTTTTAGCTTGTAGGTTTTCTGTTGAGAAATCTGCTGTTAATCTGATAGGTTTGGCTTTATAGGTTATCTGGTGCTGACAGCTCTCAAGACTTTTTCCTTCATCTTAACTTTAGATAACCCGATGACTACATGCCTAGGTGATCTTTTTGTGATGAATTTCCTAGGTATTCTTTGTGTTTCTTGTATTTAGATTTCTAGGTCTCTAGCCAGAGTGGTGAAGTTTTCCTGAATTATTCCCCCTGATATAATTTCCAAACTTTTAGATTTCTCTTCTTCCTCAGGGAATGCTGATTATTCTTATGTTGGTCATTTAACATAATCTCAGCCTTCTTGTAGGCTTTGTTCATATTTTATTATTATTTTTTCTTTGTCTTTGTTAGACTGAGTTAATTAAGAAACCTTGTCTTTGTTGGATTTAGTTAATTAAGAAATCTTGTCTGTGAGCTTTAAAGTTTTTTTTCTGCTTACTGGATTCTGTTGCTAAGACTTTCTGGAACATTTTGCATTTCTCTAAGTGTATTCATTGTTTCCTGAAGTTTTGATTTTCAAAAAATTGATATTATCTATTTCACTGAAGATTTTCCCCTCATGTCTTGTATCATTTTCTAAAATTCCCTTAAATTGGGCTTTGCCTTTCTCTGGTGCCTCCTTGATTAGCTTAATAACTGACCTTCTGAATTGTTTTTCAGGTAAGTCAGGGATTTCTTTTTTGTTTTTATTCATTGCTGTTGATCTAGCATGATTTTTTTGAGTATGTTAAAGAACCTTATTTGGTCATATTGGCAGAGTTGGTTTTCTGGTTCCTTCTCATTTAGGTAGGCCCTGTCAGAGGGAAGGTCTAGAGCTCAAGACTGTTGTTCAGAGTCTGTTTTCCCATGGGGTGTTCCCTTGATGTAGTACTCTCCCTGTTTTCCTAGGGATGTGGCTTCCTGAGAGCTGAGCTGTAATGATTGTTATCTCTCTTCAGAATCTAGCCACTCAGCATGTCTGCCAGGTTCCAGGATGGTACTGGGGGTTGTCTGCACAGAGTCCTGTGATGTGAACCATTTGTGGGTCTCTCAGCTGTGGATATCAGGCCTGCTACAGTGGAGGTTGTAGGGGGTTGAAATAGACTCTGTTAGGGTCTTCAGTTTTGGTTGTTTAATGCTCTATTTTTGTGCTGGTTGGCCTCCTGACAGGGGGTGCTGCTTTCAAGAGAGCATCAGCTGTGGTAATATGGGGAGGATCAGGTGGTGGTTGGGGCCATAGAACTCCCAAGAGTATATGCCCTTTGTCTTCAGCTACCAAGGTGGGTAGGGGAGGACCATCAGGTTGGGACAGGACTATGCATGTCTGAGCTCATACTCTCCTTGGGGGCATCTTGCTGTGGCTGCTGTGGGGGATGGGATTGTGGTTCCCAGTAAATGGAGTTATGTTCCTAGAGGGATTATGACTTTCTCTGCTGTATTATGCAGGTTGTCAGGGAAGTGGGAGAAAGCTGGCAATCACAGGTTTCATCTCACTTCCATGAAACCCAAAAGGCTTCATAGCCCTCACCCAAAAGGGTATTGGGCAGGGGGCCAGTCAATAGAGCTCTTGCTCCATTTCCACCCTAGTCCTATGAGGTAGCCAAAAGTTCTATTCATTGTTTAACCCCCATAGCCATGTCTTTAGGAGTTGGCAGATAGCCTTAAAGAAAATATTCTCAAAGTCTAGAGTTATCAGGCTCACATCACCCAATTTCAATGCTATAATTGTCAACTGCATTACATGCTTTAAAATATGTACATGGAAGACAAGCTTATAGCAATGGTAAACAGTGTATTTCATGAAAATCCTCTTTTTGTGAACAACTAAAAAAGCTATAAAACATATTTTCAAATCTATTTTGGTATTTGAGCTATAAAAAAGCTATAAAACATATTTTCAAATCTATTTGGTATCTAAGAGCCAACAACTTGCTCCAATCATCACATCTACTAACCCAATTGCACCTATGCTCATATACTCTGCCTTTCTTCTTGTTATGAGGGATACGCTCTCCTAGCTCCTATAGCAAAGCCTTTCATCTGGGTTACTGAATTTCATTCTATTTCACCTACTCCAGAATCTAGCTCTGGAAATTATTGCTTCTTTCCCTTGGAATCATATATATATTTATCTTTGATATAGACACTTTAAAGTAAGTGAACGAACATGCCTTCAGTTTCATGGAGAGACTGATTCAAGTGAAGCTAATTTGTGTAAGTATGTCATCATTTGTGGTTTATCATCTCCCATATTACCTTCTTTCAAACAACTTTTCTTCTATCTCTACAGAGAAAAAAAAATTAGACCTTACATCATCATTGCCTCTATGGAAAAATTACTGGTGGTCAACTGTGGAAGGGATAAGATTTATGGTGGTAGTCAAAAGCAACTTTTTTCTTATCTATATGGTTCATTTTGTTTAACATACATTTTTCATATAATTAAAAATACTTGTAAAAAGCATTTATATATATGCCTCAATTTTTACTCTGCCTGCCTCTAAAAATTAACATTTTCTGCCAGCTTTATAGTAAAACTCTTCCACATCATTGTTTATACTCATTTTCTCTATTTATTTTTATTCCAGTCTTTCTTGAATCCACTGTAACTGGACTGTTTTTCATTATTCCAGCAAACTTTTTACAAGTATGTGATATCTCATTTCCAAATCCAAAAGTCTCCAATTTCAAAATCCTGTGATTTCCTTTTTTATTGCTTGATAGTATTTCTTTGTATATACAGACCACATTTATTGATCCATTCATCTGTTATTGAACATCTAGATTGATTTTGTATCTTGGTTATTGTAACTAGTGCTGCAATAAACATGGGGATACAGACGTGTCTCTAATATACTGATTTTCTTTCCTTTGGATGAATGCTCAGTAGTGGAATTGCTGACTCAGATAGGTGTTCTCTTTGTAGTTTTTTTAAGGTATGTATTATGCATAGTATCCATACTAACTACTGCATAATAGTATCCATACTATGCATAGTATCCATATTAGTTTACAGTCCCACCAAGAGTGTATAAGAGTTTACTTTTCTCTGCATCCTCATCAGCATATGCCATTTTTTTGGTCTTTTTGATAATCATTATCCTGACTGGGGTGATATATCTCATTGTGGGTGGTTTGCATTTCCCTTATGATGAATAATGATGATCATTTTTTTCATACATTTTTGGCCATTTGTATGTCTTCTTTTGTGAAATCTTTATTCAGATCATTTGTCAATTTATTAATCTTTTTTTTCTTTTTTCTGTTGAGATGTGTGAGTTCCATTTATATTCTGGGTATTAATCCTCTGTCAGATGAATAGTTTGCAAATATTTTTACCCATTTTGTAGGTTGTTATTTCACTCTGTTTATTGTTTTTTTTGTGCATAAGATTTGATATAACCTCATTTGTTTATTTTTGCTTTTGTTCTCTGTGCATTTGAGGTCTTATTCATAGAATCTTTTTCCCAGACCAATGTCATGAAATATTTCCCCTATGCTTTCTTCTAGTAGTTTATTTTTTTGTTTCTTACATTTAGGTCTTTGATCCATTTTGAGTTCATTTTTGTATAAGCTGAGGGGTGTAGTCTAATTTCATTCTTCTGCATATGGATATTTACATTTCACAAAACCATTTATTGAAGAGAGTGTCCTTTCCCCAATGAGTGTTCTTAGTGCCTTTGTCAAAAATCAGTGCCTTTGTGTAGATTATTTCTTTGTTCAGATTATTTCTGAGATCTCAATTCTGTTCCATTGGTCTGTGTCTCTGTTTTTGTGCCACTATCAAGCTTTTCAGTTAATATAGATTTTTAGTATATTTTCAGTTTGGCAATGCCTCCAGATTTGTTCTTTTTGCTCAGCATTTCTTTGACTATTTGCATGTTTTTTGGTTTTATATGAATTTTAGGATTTTTCCTATTTCTGTGAAAAATGTCATTGGTATTTTGACAGGGATTATACTAAACTTGTAGTATGCTTTGGGTATTATGGTCATTTAAATATTACTTCTTCTGATCTATAAGCATGGGATGTCTTTCTATTTATTTATATACTCTTCAGTGTTTTATACTTTTCCTTCTAGAGTTCCTTTACCTCCTTGGTTAAACTTATTCCTAGATTTGTTATATCTATTGTTAATGATATTGCCTTTAAATTTCTTTTTCAGCTGGTTCATTGTTCATGTATAAAAATCCTATTGATTTTGTATCCTGAAACTTTATGGAATTCATTTATTCATTCTAAGAGTATGTTAGTAGAGTGTTTAGGTTTTTATACATATAAGATCATATCATTTGCATACAGGAATAATTTGACTGTCTTTTTACAATTTGGATGTTCTTTATTTCTGTCTCTTGCTTAATTGCTCTTGCTAGGACTTCCCATACCATGTTAAGTAAAAGTGTTGAGAGTGGGCATTTTTGTTTTGTTCTAGGTCTTAGAGGAAAATCTTCCAGATTTTTTTATTCAGTATAATTTTAGCTGTGGGTTTGTCATATATGGCCTTTATTATTTTGAGTTACTTTTCTATTATGCCTAATTTATTGAGAATTTTTATCATAAAGGAATGTTGAATTTGATCAAATTCCTTTTCTGCATATGTTGAGGTGATCATATGATTTATTTTTATCCTTCATTCTGTTGATGTGATGAATTACCATTATTGCTGTGCATATGTTGAACCATCCTTGCATTCCTGAGCTAAATTCTACTTGATCATACTATGTTACCCTTTTGATATGTTGTTGGGTTTGGTTTGCTAGCATTTTGTTGAGGAAATTTATGTCTGTAGTTATCAGGAATACTGGCTTGTAGTTTTCTTTTCTGGTTTTGATAGCAAGGTTATCCTGGCTTCATAGAATGAATTAGGAAATGATAATAATATTAGGAAAGGAATGATAAATGTTTGAGATGATGGTATGTTAATTACCCTGGCCTGATCACTATACAGTATATGTATCAAAATATCACTATTTAACTCATAAATATATACAATTATTATAAGTCAATTAAAAATGTTAAGCCTCCAATTTCATCTCACTTCACAAATCAGAATAAAATCTAAAGCTTTATCCTTTTCTTCAATTATTTGGAATAGTTTGAGAAGAATTTGTATTAATTCTTCTTTAAATGTTTGGTAGAATTCAGCAGTGAAGCCATCCAGTTCTGAACATTTTTGTGGGAAGACTTTTTATTAGTGATTTACCATCATTAATTGTTATTGGTCTTCTCAAGTTTTCTTTCTTTTCCATTCAGTCTTGGTAGGTTGTAGGTATCCAGCAATTTATCTATTTCCTCCAAGTTTTTGAACTATATGATAGAGCTGGAGGATATTATTTTAAGTGAAATAAGCCAGGAACAGAAATTTAAAAATTGCTTGTTCTCATTCATAGGTGGAAGCTACAAAAAGTCTAAATCATAGAAGTAAAAAGTGGAACAGAAGATACTGGAGACTGGGAAGAGGAGAAAAGGGAGGGCATAGGGAGAGATCTGTTGGATATAAAATCATAGCTACATAGGAGGAATAAGTTCTAGTGTTCCATTTCAGTGTAGGATGACTATAGTTAACAATAATATATTATATAGTTTTATATAACTAGAAGGTAATATTGAATTTTCCCTTGGCTGGGCGCGGTGGCTCAAGCCTGTAATCCCAGCACTTTGGGAGGCCGAGGTGGGTGGATCACGAGGTCAAGAGATTGAGACCATCCTGGTCAACAAGGTGAAACCCTGTCTCTACTAAAAATCCAAAAAATTAGCTGGGCATGGTGGTGCGTATCTGTAGTCCC
>CAUYOR010134444.1:0-25747 GCA_963573925.1 Callimico goeldii
GGCCGAGACGGGTGGATCACGAGGTCATGAGATCGAGACCTCAATAGTGAAACCCCGTCTCTACTAAAGATACAAAAAATTAGCTGGGCATGGTGGCGCGTGCCTGTAATCCCAGCTACTTGGGAGGCTGAGGCGGGAGAAATGCCTGAACCCAGGGGGCGGAGGTTGCGGTGAGCCGAGATTGCGCCATTGCACTCCAGCCTGGGTAACAAGAACGAAACTCTGTCTCAAAAAAAAAAAAAAAAAAAGAGGGAAACAACCACGCCGCCACACGCCAACGGCAGCAGAACCCCCAGCTCCTGTGAATGCGCAGCTTCACCCATCTTTAGCCTCCGCTGCTACCCCTCAGACTGCCAAGGACTGATGATCCGCAAGCTGACTGTTAGGGTCTTTCAAGGTCCCAAGTCTAAGATTCCCATAACTGTGGCGACATCCGTGTTCACTAACCTTTCTATTCCTCCTTCCAGGCTGGACCTGCACTTCCCAAGGGGGTTAGGCAGGGCCATGTCACTTGCTTTATCCAACAAAAAGTGAGCTGAAGTAACACATGTCGTTTTTGTTTTGTTTTGTTTTGTTTTTCTGAGATGGAGTCTTGCTCTGTCACCAGGCTAGAGTACAGTGGCGCGATCTCTGCTCACTGCAACCTCTGCCTCCTGGGCTCAAGCAATTCTCCTGCCTCAGCCTCCCAAGTAGCTGGGACTACAGGCATGTGCCTCCACACACAGCTAATTTTCATATTTTTAGTAGAGACAGGGTTTCACCACATTGGCCAGAATGGTCTTCATCTCCTGACCTCGTGATCTGCTTGCCTCATCCTCCCACAGTGCTGGGATTACAGGCATGATCCATCTCGCCCGGCCAACACATGCCACTTCTAGGTAGAAGCGTTGAATCGCTGGTATGAGAGTCTCCAGCTCTGCTTCCTCTGCCTCAGCAGGCATGAGGCCACCAGTTATGCAGAGGTGCCCTGCTGAGCCCACCACAGCTGTCTGCCTGGAGCCACAGCCGACCTGGTATGAGCAGGAAATAAACTTCTCTCAAGCTGTGAGGTTTTGATATTATTTGTTACTTTGGCACAATCTAGCCTATCCTGAATAATTCAATGACAAAGAACACCTATCTCAGGCCAAGAGTTGGCATCTCATTTAACATTAAAATAGTGGAAGCATTCTTAGCAGTGTCTGGAACATGGCAAGGGTGCTTCACAAATGCTCTGTACTGTTCAATTGCTCTGAAAGTTCTGGACAATGCAATAAGACAAGAAACACAAATTAAAGGACAACCACTAAAAATGAGATGAATTCTCCTTACTTGTGGATACTATAATTGTCTACTTGAAAATCCAAGGGAAGCAAAAGGAAAACCATTAAATAATGAAAGAGTTCTACCAAAGTGGTCAGTTATGAAATCAACATCCAAAAAACCCACAGCTTTCCCCTCTCCCTGCCTCCTCTTTTTTGCTTAAAGACACACAATCAAATCGATTATGTTTCTTTATTTCCTGCCTTTTCCTCTATTGGTTTGAAAGTTACACATTCCATTTATGCCTTTTAGAGATTATCTTTAGGTTTTTATCATGCATAAAATTTGTCTATAATCTTCAGCTGGGCACAGTGGCTCACAGCTGTAATCCTAGCACTTTGGGAGGCCGAGGTGGGCAGATCACCCGAGGTCAGGAGTTCAAAACAAGCCTGGTCAACATGGTGAAACCCCATCTCTACTAAAAATACAAAAATTAGGCTGGACTCCGTGGCTCACTCCTGTAATCCCAGCACTTTGGGAGGCTGGGGTAGGAGGATCACCTGAGGTTGAGACTTTGAGACCAGCCTGACCTACACGGAGCAACCCCGTCTCTACTAAAAATACAAAAATAGCTGCTGGTGGTGGTGTGTGCCTATAGTCCAAGCTACTCTGGAGGCCGAGGCGGGAGGATCACTTGAACCCGGGATTATGCCACTGTACTTTAGCCTGGGTGACAGAGCCTGACTCTTGTCTCAAAAAGAAAAAAAAAATTGAGTTATAATCTAAATCACGATTTTTCACCTTCCTGCTAGATAGTGCAAGGTCTTGGAGTGATTTAACTTCAATCACACCTTCCAAACACCGTGTTATGATTGCCTGATATTTAGTTCCACCTTTTCTTTCTCTTTCTTTCTTCTTTCTTTCTTCTTTCTTTCTCTTTCCTTCTTTGTTTTGAAACAGAATCTTGCTATGTTGCCCAGGCTGGAGTTCAATGGCTACTCATAAGCATGACCCCAATACTGATTAGAACAGGAGTTTTTACCTGCTCTGTCTCCAACCTGGGCCAGTTTACTCCTCTCTGGGTCACCATATTGATTCAGAGCTTAGCGCCAACACCCAAGTGGCATAGGACACTGTAGTCCAGAGCTCCTGGCCTCAAACGATCCTCCTGCTCAGCCTCCCAAGTAGCTGGGACTACAGGCATGTGTTACTGTGCCTGGCAGTTCCACCCTATTTTAATCCACCACTGGCCATCATGATTGTTGATTTTACGGCCGGCTCTTACGTAGATTTTACCCATGTTTCATTACCTCCATTCGCTGCTTCTTGCCTAAAGTGCCCGATACAGCGCTTGATCCCTTTCTTCCTTAGGTAATCTTTTACTAGCTCTTTCAGCAAAGGGCTGTGAGCGGTAAAGTTCCTCAGTCTTTGTCTGAAATGTCTTCATTTTGCCTTTGCTCTTGAAAGACAGTTTCAGTTGACAAATATTTTCTTTTGTCCTCTTGAAGAGGTGACGATTGCGTTTTGTCCTTTGTCATTACAGACCGGCTTTGCTGTTTCCTGTGGGCCTTGTGCCCGTGGTTAAGGCATGTGTCTTGGAGTCTTGGGCTGCCTGAGTCCAAGTGCTGGCCCTGCCATTCATCATTCTGTGAATTTGTGCCCGGTTATCTCCAGTCACAATGCTGCAATTTGGGTTGGGCTCAGCTGGGCATTCCTCCTGGTCCGCCTGCAGTCTTTCTCCTGCTGCTTCTCCTGGGGTCTTTCACGTGGCTGCTCTCACCTGGGGTTTGAATGATGTATTTGTTCCCTAAGTCTGTCTTAACAAGACACCACAGACTGGATGGGCTGAAAACAGAAAGGTGCAGGGTACAGTGGTTTACGCCGGTAATCCCAGCACTTTGGGAGGCTGAGGCAAGAGGATCACTTGAGCCCAGGAGTTTGAGATCAGCCTGCCTGGGCAACATGGCAAAACCCCATCTCTACAAAAAATACAAAAATTAACCAGTTATGGTGGTGCGTGCCACCAGTGGTCCCAGCTACTTGGAGGGAGGTGGAAGGATTACCTGAGCCTGGGTGGTCAAGGCTGTGGTGGTGGTGAGCTGTGATCACACCACTGCACTCTGGCCTGGGTGACAGAGATGCTGTCTTAATAAATAACATGAAATAAATTAAAATAAAAATAACACTAACAGTGTTGTTTCTAGGACTTAAAGAGTCAAAGTGTAAAGTACTCAGAACACCACTATATGTCTACATTATGGATGCTGTTAGGTAGTTAGGTAATCTCTTCCTCCTTTCTGGTTTCTTTAAGTCATTTTCTTTGTCTTTACGATTACATATTTGGTATAGATACCCCAGGTATAGGTTCACTGTTATTTACACTTCTTGTGGTTGATGTACTTTTTTTTTTTTTTTGCCACTGCTCTTGGCGAACTTTTAAATTTTTTTGTAGAGACAAGTCTCACTATGTTGCCAGGACTGGTCTCAAACTCTTGGGCTCAAGCTGTCTTCCCACCTCATCCTCCCAAAGTGTTGGATTACAGGCATGAGCCACTGTGCCTAGCCTGATGGCACTTCTTGAATTTCAGGAGTTGTGTCTTTCATCAATTCTGGGATATTCTCAGACATTATCATGTTGAATATGATCTCTTTTCCATCCTCATAATCTATCAGTTTCCAGGTTTTCTCTAAGCCATATGTTGGACTCTTATTCTTTTCAATGTGTTTCTATTTTCATTCTTTCTCTCTTTATCTTCGTTTCTTTAAAAAGTATTTTTTTAGAAGCAGCATCTCACTGTTGCCCAGGTGGGAGTGCAGTGGTCAGATGATAGCTCACTGTAACCTTGAACTCCTGGGCTCAAGCAATCCTCCTGCCTTAGGCCTCCCCAGTAGCTAGGACTAAAGGCATGTGCCACCACAGCCAGCTAATTTTTAAAATTTTTTTGTAGAGACAGGGGTCTTGCTATGTTGCCCAGGTTGGTCTCAAATTCCTGGTCTCAAGTAATCCTCCTGTCTTGACCTCCCAAAGTGCTGGTATTATAGTCATGAGGCACTCCACCTGGCCCTCTTTATCTTTGTGGGCTACATTCTGGGTAATTTCCTCAGTTCTGTCTTCCAGTTCATGAACACTTCTTCAGCTGTGTCTTATCTGCTATTTAACTAACCCTTTGAAATTTATTTTCAGTGGCTACAGTTTTCCTTTCAAGATCTTTGTTTTTCCTTCACCTTTGCCTCTTATTTTTGTTTGTGCTGTTTTCTTTTTTTGAGACAAGGTCTGGCTCTATCACCCAGGCTGGAGTGCAGTGGCATGATCTTGGCTCACTACAACCTCTGACTCCTGGGTTCAAGCCATCATCCTACCTCAAACCCCTGAGTAGTAACTGGAACTACAGGTGCTCACCACCACGCCTTGCTAATTGTTGTATTTTTCATAGAGAAGAGATTTTGTCATGTTGGCCAGGCCAGGCTGGTCTTGAACTCCTGACCTCAAATGATCAGCCTACCTCAGCCTCCCAAAGTGCTGGAATTAAAGGCATGAGCCACGGCACCTGGTTGCCTCTTCTTTTTTCATGGTGTCCTTTCATTTTCTTCTTATTTTTTTTCTTTTAATAATCCAAAGCACACTTGTTTTGTAGTCTCTTTCAGTTTGTGCTATTATCTCAATTTCTTGGTGGCCTAATCCTCTTGTTTTGTCTGCTGACACTCCCTGTGGTGGATCAGTTCACCCTGCGGTTTGCATTTTTAGCTGTGAGTGCCTGTTCAGTGAAGATCTTGCCTTTTTATTGGGTTCTCAGCTGCAGAATGACTTCTTGCTCCAGTTGCCTCCTCCCAATCTCCAGTACTGGGTGATCTCCCATTCTTTCTTTCACAATCAATTATTTTGCTGTTATTGTTAATTTTGTCCACGTTCCTCAGCAAGAACAGTGTCAACATTAGCTCAGTCTGCTAGGTTACCAGAAGCAGAAGTCAAATTTAATAGATTATAAGGGCATCACTTAAAATCAGTAGGGAAAAGATGAGCTGTTTATTAAATAGCATTAAGACAACTGTTCAATATCTGGGGGTGGAGGGAGGCCGTTAGCCTTAACATACACCATAACTAAAATAAATTGCAGACAAAACGAAAACTTAAATATAAAAGTGGAACTATAAAAGTGCTAGATAAAAATAATATGATGGGAAAGGCCTGTTTAATTATTCAACGGATGGTAAAATCCTCCTGAAGCTTTGCTACAAAAAAATGTAAAAGTTATGTACATTGAAGAGCTATGCAAAAAGCCCTGAAAAGTAAGTGACCAATTAAGAAAATATTTACAAGAGATGATAAAGGCTCAATATCCTGTATCTACAAAGAGCTCTCACATATCCATTAGAAGACAATTAATACCTAATAGGAAACTATGCAAAGACACGAATTAGTAATTCACAAAATAAGAACTACAAATGGCCAGGAAGCATATGAGAATAGGTTCATCTTCACTAACAACAAAAGAAATGTGTGTTAACATGAGGTATCCTTTCATCCTATCAAATTGGCCACAAATTTCAAAAAGATTAAAATATCCTGTGTGTTAAAGGAAAAGGGATTCTACAGAATCCTTTTTCCCTTGGTCTCAAATTCCCGGCCTCAAGCAATCCTCCCATCTCGGCCTCCCAGAGTGCTGAGATTATAGGCATGAGACACCTCGCCCACTGTCTTATTTGGAAAAGGTACATTTTGTCAATGTAATTAAGGTAAGGATTTTTTTTTCTTGAGATGGAGCTTTACTCTTTTTGCCCAGACTGGAGTGCAGTGGCACCATCTTGGCCCACTACAACCGCTGCATCCCTGAGTACTGGGATTACAGTCATGCGCCACCACCTCCAGCTAATTTTTTGTATTTTTAGTAGAGACGGGGTTTCACCATGTTGACCAGGCTGGTCTCGAACTCCTGACCTCAGGTGATCCACCTGTCTCAGCCTCCCAAAGTGCTGGGATTTCAGGCGTGAGTCACCGAGCCAGGCCAGGATTTTTTTTTTTTTCTGAGTCAGGTTCTCACTCTGTGACCCAGTACAGTGGTGTAATCATAGCTCATTGCCGCCTCAGACTCCTTGGTCAAAGCAGTCTTCTTCAGCCTCCTGAGTAGCTGGGAAAGCAGGTGTGTGCCACTATGCCCAGCTAATTTTTCTATTTTTTGTAGAGATGGGGGTCTCTGTGTTGTTCAAGCTGTTCTCAAATTCCTGAGCTCTAGCAATCCTCCCACTTCTGCCTCTCAAAATGCTGGGATTACACGTGTCAGCCATCTTGCCTGGTCAAGTTGAAGATCTTGTAAAGAGGAGGTTATCCTGGAATACCCAGGTGAGCCCTCAATTCAATGTATCCTTACCAGAGACAGACGGGGAGAAGACAGACAGACAGATAGAGGAGGAGAGTGAAGTGAGGAGGCCGCCAGTCCAGGAAGGCCAGCAGCCGAGAAAAGCTGGGCAATGCAAGGAAGCATTCTTGCCTCGAATCTTGGGAGGGAATACAGGCTTGATGACAACTCGATGTTGGGCTGGGAGCCTCCAGAGCTGGGAGAGAATGATTTTCTGTTGTTTGAAGCTATCGAGTATGTGGTCATTTGTCCCACAGCCCTAGGAAGCCAATAGAGAGTGTCATCGGGACACTTGGAGGATAATCCAGCAGAATGCAGTACAGGCCCTACACGGAGCATCTCTTTGCTTCTAGAAATTACTCAAGATTAATAATTGAGAATTTGTCAAAGATCCCACAGAAGGGACATTCACTGCAGTCTTCTTCTTTAAAGGAAATGGAGTAACCAACCTATACGTTCAGTAACAGGACTGGCTGAGTAAACAATGGTTTGGCTGTGTAATGATAAAGATTAAAGACAATCATGGCCACAGCCGATAGTGTGCTTTTGACGGACTCCACGTGGAAGGAGCGCTTCCTGCCCATTTTCTCATGTAATTCTCACCACAGTGCTGTAAGGCAGGCTCTAGTAACCCCACCACCCAGAAGAGATTTTTTTAGTGCACTCTCTGACTTCGGTCAGAGACTGAGAGGCTGAGGCCAGAGAGTGTAGCCACCAGTTCAAGGTCACATAGCAAGGGGCCAAGATCCTGACCCTAACCCCTTGCTATGCCTCCACCACCCTACAAGACAGATCATGGTGTAGCTTTCAGATATCAAGATGCTGACGACAGGTCTTTACACAGAAGGATGTTGGTGGCACAGCGTCGGTGGAGAAAGCAGCCGAGCACGTACCATTTTTGCAAAAATGAAAAGCATATTCAGTGTGCAGAGGAAAACAGACTGGGAGGATTTACTGTGCACGTTAGCAGGGAGGGTACCTCTGGGATGGATTCGGTGATTTTTATTTTCTTACAATGAGCACATACAGCTTTTGCCATCAGGGCAAAATATTAAAAGACAAAACAGCACTGGCTGTGGGACTGACCGTGCCCGCCTCTGAGGTGGTGCTGGGAGGTGGGGAAGAGGCGGCTGCAGCCCAGCCGGCCAGGACCCCGCGCCTGGCTCTCCCCTGCCCTTGGCCCTCTCCCCAGCACTGTCCGTACCTTCCCTGCACCTGCGCTTCTGTGGGTATCGATTTTTCCATCCTTCAGAGAAGCGCCTGAGGAAAAGGAAAGAGCATCTTTGGATCAATGAACGCAGCCCTGCAGCCAGGGGTGGAGGTGGCCGTGGGCCGTGCCTGCTTGTCACTGCTGGGTCCAAGATTTGCGGGGGGCTCTGCGGTGGGAGGTGAGACTGGCTGGGCTGCCCGGGGCGGCGCGTGTGTGTGTGCTCTGGGGGGAGGTGGGGAGTGGTGGAGGGTAGCTGTGGTCGGGGTCTATGTGAGGTGTGGAATGGGGGGTTACATACACGTGTGTGGCAGGAGATGGGTGAGCATCTGGGGTAAATCAGGGGTGTGGAGGGGGTGTGGTGGGCTTCTTCCGAGCGGCTGCTCTTGGCCTGGAGGAACAGTGAGCGGTGCAAGCCTCCTCTGTGAAGCCCAGTCTCCCACTAACTCAGTTCACAGCTCTGTGAGGGACGGGCTGTTATATACCCATTGCCCAGATGGGGAAACTGAGGGCTGTGTGTGTTCCTGGCAGGGGTGGGGAAGAGAGGGATGGAGAGGGCAAAATGACATTGTTTGTATCAACTGCAGAAGAGAATCTTGTATTCAAGAGACACTCATGTATTGAACAGGCACTCACCTGTTCTGGGTGCTCAGGGATGAGTGGGTGGGGACAGAGAGGGCAGCCAAGGCTCCCTCAGAGCTCACTGTGGGGGTGGGGGGAGGTAGAAGGGAAATGCTCCCCGGCCTGTGGGCCTATTGGGTTGGCAAACCCCGACTCCACATTTGCTAGGCCTGTCTGGGCCTCACCCAACCTCTTCTTTTCTGGCCAAATCCCTTCCTGACATGTCATGTGACCAAACCCCGAGCCCCTCACTCCTACTCTTCCCAGCAGCCCCCACAGATGGCTCTCAGACCCAGAGCTCTCTCTGCTTCTGTTCCAGGGCAACAGGAGCAAACGCCCCCACAGGAGTTGACTTCCCTGCTCACCGTCTGCCCCTGCGCCGCCCCCGGCCTAGTCTAGGAGCTCCTCCCAGGAAATGGGGAAATCGGGCTGGGACTGTGGGGCCCTCCTGGCTGGGTCTGCAGTGCCCACTGGCTGGCCTGGCAACAAAAATGGCTCAACATACATTTATTGCATGAATGAATGAACCATGATGATTGCTAAGGAAAGCAGCGTGCAGATGGCCTGTCGTGGGGTTCGGTGTGCATGTATTGTGTTGGTGTCTGTACGCCTGTGCAGCACGTGTGTATACCCCCAGGCACCGCGTGGTGTGCTGCATTTATGTGAATCCATGTGTGCATGTTTGTGTGTGTACACACGTGCATACAGTGCTTGCTTGTGTGTGGGTGTGTGTGTTCACAAGCCCATGCCAAACTGGGTGTGTGCATTTTTAAAAATTCTTTTTTTTTTTTGAGATGGAGTTTCACTCTTGTTGTCCAGGCTGGAGGGCAATGGCGCGATCTCAGCTCACTGCAGCCTCCACCTCCTGAGTTCAAATGATTCTTCTGCCTCAGCCTCCTGAGTAGCTGGGATTACGGGCATGTGCCACCAGGCGAGGCCATTTTTTTTTTTTTTTTTAGTAGATGGGGTTTTGACATATTGACCAGACTGCTCTCAAACTCCTGACCTCAGGTGATCTGCCCACCTCAGCCTCCCAACGTGCATGTTTATATGCCAGTGTGTGCATGTATGTTTACCTTGCAGGGTGTGCAAGGAGTTAACATATCTTTCTCTCAGGTTTTGCTCTCTCCCTGACCTGCTTCCTGCAGCCTACCTTTCTGCCTTGTATTTTTTGAGACAGGGTCTCTTTCTGTCATGCAGGCTGAGTGCAGTGATGCGATCACAGCTCACTGTAGCCTCAACCTCCCGGGTTCGAGCCATCTTCCTGCTTCAGCTTCCCAAGTAGCTAGGACTACAGCTGTGTGCCACCACGCCCAGTTAATTTTTTTCTTTATATTTTTTAAACTACTTTATCACAAACAACTACTTCGCTTTTTTTTTTTGAGACAGAGCCTTGCTCTGTCACCCAGGTTGGAATGCAGTGGCGTGATCTCAGCTCACCGTGTGAGGCATGTGCTTGAAATCAAACCCCAATGCACCCCTGCAGCTTGAAATCAAACCCCAATGCACCCCTGCTTCTCTGCTGCAGCCACACAGCCAGTTCTGTCCCTCCGGGCCTTTGCATAGGCCTGGGGTACTCTTTCCCCACGTCATCCGTCATACCCGGCTGGCCTCTGCTCAGCCTTCAGCCCAGAGGCCCCTCCTCCAGGAGGGCCTTACTATGCATCTGTTTACCTGGCTCTTGGTGTCTTCCAAGTGTGGTTGAGCTCCCAGCACAGTGGACGGTTCTTGGTAAAGATCTGTAGGACAGTCGGGGCGGAAGGGCTGTGGCCCTCGCTCTGGATCCCTGGATTTCAGTCCTCACAGCCCCAGTTAGTAAGTACCTACCGTGTACTAGGGCCCAGCCCAAACTAGCCAGCGGGGTAACCATGGGCAGGTGGCATGACCTCTCAGACCCCTAGTCTGTCAGGATATCCTTTAGTGTGAAAGGAGGCCCCAAGTCCCCGAGGGCTCCCCACTTTGGTTTTCTTTTCTGTCTTTTTTTTCCTTTAGCGATGGAGTCTTGTTCTGTTGCCCAGGTGGGTATGCAGTAGTGCGATCTCATCTCACTGCAACCTCCGCATCCCAGGTTCAAGCAATTCTCCTGCCTCAGTATCCTGAGTAGTTGGGATTACAGGTGTGCACCACCACACCCAGCTAATTTTTGTATTTTCAGTAGAGACAGGGTTTCACCATGTTACTTAGGCTGCTCTTGAACTTGTGACCTCAAGAGATCTGCCTGCCTTGGCCTCCCAAGTGCTGGGATTGCAGGCGTAAGCCACGGTGCCCAGCCCCCACTTTTATTTTGATGGTGGGTCTAGGCTTTCTGCAACTCGGTAGTCTGCAGAGCCTGAGTCTGTGGGGCCTCTGGGGTCTGCAGCTTCCTGGGCACCCCCACCCCTGCCAGACTCCCACATGGCTGCCTTTGCTGAGAGCACCTTTCCGGCTCCTCCTGGTGCCTGCCCGGGACATCCCTGGCTCAGGCCTCCTTCAGAGATCTCCTCACACCCTCTGTCTCCCACTGGGCTGTGACGGACCGGGCATGTCTTTCTGCATCCTAGCTTTGTGGGGACACTCTATGTGGCCAAGTGTCCCCAGGCTCACCCAGCTGAGACAAGATCTGGGAAGGGTCTGGCAACCCTCCCACCTAGCTTCCCAATGGGAAGAAGCCACGCCCTTCTGCGTCTCTTCAGAACCTTTGGGGCTGTTTACTGCCCACCAAGCCTCCAAACCGCAGCCCTTGAAACCCAGAGGAGAGGGGCCTCATTGCTAGTCATGGCTTCTACTTGATATCCGTCCCAAAGGCTCGGCTTCATGAGCCACCAGGCATCCCAGCATTTTCTGTTAAGTCGGGGTCTGTTTCCATGCTGAGGGTCCCTGAGGCACCTCTGGAGGAGGGGTGCAGGCATGGCAGAGCACTAGGTGGGCACCCAGCTTCTCAGTCCCCTCTCTTTTCCACCCAAGCTCCAGGGGCAGAAAACAACCCACACCTGCCAGAAACCTGACCAGGCTGCAGAGCTGGAAAAGCTGGTTTAGTGCAGGGAGAGTGGGGGCAGGGAGGCAGGCAGGGTGGGCCCTTCCGAGGTTGCCGGGCGCTGATCACATCAGCCGACTGGCCCTTGGCCTCTCAGGACTGTCACTTGGAGGTTCCTTCTCCAAGAGATGGCTCTTGTCAAGGTCACCCGGGCAGTGACTACTGCAGGTCCTGGGCGCTCCCGGGAGCCGCAGCGCAGGGACAGTCCGTGCAGATAGGTGGGGGGGGCGAGGGGGGCGGGAAGGGCAAAGTCCTCCACTCTGCTGGTCGCCCGGGCCTGATGGGCGAAAGGACTCAAACGCCAGAGCCCTCCTGCCCTCGGCCAAAAGGGTTAAAGGCTAGGCCCAGCCGTGCTTTGCCGGGGTCCAGGACCCGATGGATAGTGGAGGGTCCGCTGGGGGCCTCGCGCTAGGCCCTCCCAGCTGTCTTAAAGCCGGAGGCAGTAAGAAGCAGGGAAGGGACTGGAGGGACCGGAGCGAGTGGCAGGCCCTCCTCGGTGGCCGCCGATCGCGCGCCCAGCTTGGGGAACGCGCCGCCTGCGCACCCGGGCCCGCCGGGGAAGGCCCGCTCGCTGGCACCGCGTCAGTTTCCGAGCTGTCTGTGCATGTCTATTTCTTTCACTAGAGGTTGCTCACTTTCACTTCTTGGTTCCTTTCGCCTCCACTGACGGCTCCGGGAGCGTGTGTGCGTGCCCGTGTGCCCGCACGCGCCCGGCGACCTCGCCCCGGCGCCCCTGTCCCTAGCGGAGAGGGCGTCCCGGCGGGCGTGGCGTGTCCTCAGGGTGAGTGGGAACCCGCGCCGGGGAAGGCCCGCCAGCCCGAGAGGCCCCGATTACAACCCAGTCTGCTTTGCGGCGTTCATTCCCTGTCCCCACCCACTTCTTTCTCTTTCTGGGTCTCCCGATCACCGTCCCTGAAGCTGCTGCTACTTCTCCTGACTTGGACTGGGGGCGGGGGAGGGGGGCTCTCTGCCACCCCTTTCTCCCATTCCAAGGAAACCGAGGCCAGGATGGATGAGGCCTTGCTCCCTTCACAGAACAGGAAGTCACATCCCGAGCCTTTTGCTTGAGCAAATGAAGTTTGGATGGGGCCGCGAGGGACCTCCGCAGCTTTTCCACACCCACCCCCCACCACGCCCCGCTGGCCTCCTTACAGTTCTGTTAGCATACCCTGTTCCTGGGTCCCACCTCAGGGCCTTTGCACGAGCTCTGGGTTCCAAAAGTCCAGAGACCTCTATTCCTCACTAATTGACCCTAAGCAAATTGCTTAACCTCTCCGAGGATCCATTTTCTTGGCTGTAAGATGGGCTCAGAATAGGATGTTTGAGGGTTCAAGGCGATGAGGGATGCAGAGCACAGGACCAGGCACTTAGGGCAGAGCAGAGGACATGCCAGGGCAGTTGCAGGAATTATACAGAAGCTTCCCTCACCTGGGGTCCCTCCACCCTCTCCAGGGAGCTCCTTCACCTTCCACCTCCCCAGTCCTCAATGGCTGACTTTCACTGGGAACAATTCCCTGCCCCAGTGGCTGCTGTGAGGAGCATCTGGTGGAAACAGAAAGAGGACCAGGGCTGGAGGCCGGAGAACTGGGTTCAAATTCTGACCACTTCTGCCTGGCTGTGTGATTATATATAAGTTGCTAGGCCTCTCTATGCCTGAACTTCTTTCTCAGTGAAACTGAGGCAGAAGGCTGCCTGGCCTGCATCTCAGGGCCCTGGTAGGATGAAGCAGAGCCTGGTGGTATGTCATTCTAAGCAGCAAAAAGCCCCAGACAAAAGCACGTCGCCACTGTCATTTCCATCCATCCTTGCAGTGTGGATTCAGGCTTGAGGAATCAGCTTGTCAACTGCATCTGAGGGGTCCCTACCACCTGTGCTAACAGGAGGTGGCTGGAAGGCCACTTCCAAGAAATTTGCAGCTTGATGGGTTCTGCCACTCACATGTAGCCTTGGTCATCAGTTCCAACAATGGGGATACTTGAGGCATGGTGACAGCCCCAGAAGGGAGTGTCCTGGGGAAAGAAACAACGTCTACTTCTCCAATGAATAAGGCCTTGGCCAGGGACTGTGGTGTGACCTTCCTCAACGCTGCCACCTGGCCCCCACATTGACTCTCCCTCACCCCACATACTACCTCCTAAGCACCAGCCCCTGAAAAGTACCCATGTGGGGGCTCCATCCAGGTCTCTCATGCCATCCTTCCCCCGAGTTCACTGCTCCTCAATTACTGACGCCATCACCTGCCCGATTCTGTAAGCTGTAGGCTCACGGTCCACTTGTTTGCTCAAGACAGAAGCACTGACATTGATTTTGCTACATGTGTATCGTAAAACCGCAGATGGTAAAAAACGTGCTGCCGGCACAGTCGCTCACGCCTGTAATCTCAGCATTTTGGGAGGCCAAGGCTGGTGGATAACAAGGTCAAGAGACCAAGACCATCCCGGTCAACATAATGAACCCGTCTTTACTAAAAACACAAAAATTAGGTGGGCGTGGTGTCGCGTGACTTTAGTCCCACCTACCCAGGAGGCTGAGGCAGGAGAATCACTTGAACCCTGAGGCAGAGGTTGCAGTGAGCTGAGATGGCGCCACTGCACTCCAGACTCCAGCCTGGTGACAGAGCGAGACTCCATCTAAAAAAAAAAAAAAAAAAAAAGCAAAAAACATGTGCATCAGAGAATGGAAGTTCCCTCCCTCATTATATGCCCTCCTGAAATCGGTACATTACACAGTTAGATGAATTCCTGTATCTGTTTGAGCTCTGTTACAACAGACGGAAAGCCCAGCCAGAATAGGAAATAATGGGCTCATGTAATGAAATGATGCAGAGTGATAGCTGGTTTCAGGCATGGTTTGATCCAGAGGCTTATGATGCTGCTGTGGGGTCTCTGTCTTGGCTTCTCTGCAGTTCCTTTTCCTTTGCCTTCCTCACAGTGTCAGCTGGCCCCACTCAGGGTGGTGCAGTGACTGCTGGGGTCCCAGAGAGTCTGTCCCCAATGCTGTGCCATCAGAGGACACAACATGGATTCATTTTTGCCTCCTGAGGATGAGTGAGGAAATCTGCTTCTCAGAGGTGCTCCGACCCACTTTAGAGAGGATCAGAGAAGACTTTCTGGAGGAGGCAAGGCCTAACCTGAGTTGGTGCCTCCACTTTTACATATGCAAAAGCTAGGTACTCTTTCACCTCTATGAAACTTGGGGCTCAAAAGGGTTAAGCCAGGCCAGCGCGATGGTTCATGCCTGTAATCCCAGCACTTTGGGAGGCCAAGGCGGATCACCTGAGGTCAGGAATTCAAAACCATCCTGGTCAACAAAGTGAAACCCTGTCTCTACTAAAAATACAAAAATTAGCTGGGCGTGCTGGCGGGCACCTGTAGTCCCAGCTACTTGGGAGGCTGAGACAGGAGAATCGCTTGAACTCAGGGCCCGGAGGTTGCAGTGAGCCAAGATCACCCCACTGTACTCCAGCCTGAGCGACAGAGCAAGACTCCATCTCAAAACAAAGGAAAAACAAAGTGTTAAACCATGGGATGGAAGAGGCTGAAGCGACCATGGGGCTGCATGCATGAAAGTCAAAGGCATTAAGCTCCCACTTTGCAGATGGGGCTAGGCTGGAGCGCCAGGCTGTGTGGCCTCAGGAAAGTGGGAGCTGTGGAACGGAGGTACCCCAGCCTCTGGATTTATCAGGTGGGTTAGGCCCTGCCCCCAAATGCACTCCAGGACTTGTTTATATTCTCGTTATTGGAGGCTTTGTCATTATTGCCACCTCAGGAGAGCCCTCAGCACAGTGCCAGACACCCAGCAGGTTCTCAGGAAAGAAGAGCTGGGGTCCTGGCCTGGTGAGGTGGCTCACGTCTGTAATCCCAGCACTTTGGGAGGCCAAGGCAGGCAGATGACCTGAAGTCAGGAGTTCGAGACCAGCCTGGCCAACATGGTGAAACCCCATCTCTACTAAAAATATAAAAATTAGCCAGGCATGGTGGCAGGCACCTGTAATCCCAGCTACTTGGGAGGCTGAGGCAGGGGAATCACTTGAATCCTGGAGGCAGAGGTTGCAGTGAGCCGAGATCGCGCCATTGCACGCCAGCCTGGGTGACAAGATTGAAACTCTGTCTCAAAAAAAAAGAGTTGGGACCCCGATTTTCATCACCAGCTCCCTGGGGCAGAGCAGGCTGTGGCTGGGCCCACCTGAAACCCGCCCCTCCAGAGGAATGATACCTTTACCGTTAATGAGCAGACAAGGCACGCACGGGACAGGCTCAGGCAAAGCCAGTCTCCCTGGCAGCGTCCTTCCTGCATGTCCCCTCACTCTCCACCCCCGCTTGTCGCAGGGAGGTTTCCAGGCTGGGGCAAGTTCTTCCACTCCATCCATCTGAGCCTGGCTGTGCGTCTACCTCTCCGGCTATCCTTCTTCTTCCCTGGCAGGCCAGCCATTAAGCACCGGGCTTTCAAAGCACTGGCCTGCAGCCTCAGCACTAAGTGCATTTGCTGCCATTAGCAAGAAGCCCCAGCCAGGCTAGTCTGGTCTAATGCACGGCCCACCACATCCATACTCCCTGGGGACTGCTTGTGAAAACTCCATCCATGGAGGAATAACAGAGCCTGAGGAGAAAGATGGAGGCTCCAGGGCCCCAACATGGACAGTCTAATAGGTTGTTCACTGCACAAGTGGAGCTGTAATTCAGCCAGTTGTCCACTTGCCAGGCTGAGGGACCCTAGGCTTCCTTCTGAAAGTTCTTTATAGTTATAGATTTTATGTTTAGGTCTATGATCCATTGTGGATCTTTGTATATGGTGTGAGGTAAGGGTCAAGATTCATATTTTGCATATGGGTATCCAATTATCCCTCAGTGTTTATCAAATGAAGAAATAAAAAGCACAAAGGATATGATAGCAAGGCTGGCAAAACGAGGGAGGTCAAGACTGTGTAATAATCAATGAATAAAGAAAACTTTTTTTCAACATATGATATTTCAACAAATGATGAACACTTGGATTTTTTTTTTTAATATATAGAGTCTCACTCTGTTGCTCAGGCTGGAATGCAGCAGTGCAATCTCAGCTCACTGCAACCTCCACCTTCAGGATCCAGGCAATTCTCGTACCTCAGCCTCCTGAGTAGCTGGGATTACAGGCGTGCACCATCATGCCCAATTTTTGTATTTTTAGTAGAGACGGGGTTTCACCATGTTGGCCAGGTTGGTCTCAAATTCCTGACTTTAAGTGATCTGCCTGCCTTGGCTTCCCAAAGTCCTGGGATTATAGGTGTGACCCACTGCAGCAGGCCAGATACCATTTTTTTTCTTTTCTGATACAGTGTCTCTCTCTTTCTCTCTCTCTCACCCGGGCTGGAATGCAGAGAAACAATCATGGCTCACTGCACTTCAGCCTTTTGAGTAGCTCAGATTACAAGCATGTGCCACCACACCTGGCTAATTTTTAAATGTTTTGTAGAGACGGGATCTCACTTTGTTGCCCAGACTGGTCTCATACTCCTGGGCTCAAGTGATCCTCCTGCCTTGACCTCCCAAAGAGCTGGGATTACAGGTGTGAGCCACTGCACCAAGCCTGGACATCTACTTTTTAAAAAATGAACCTTTGTTGGGCGCAGTGGCTCATGCCTGTAATCCTAGCACTTTGGGAGGCTGAGGAGGGTGAATCACCTAAGGTCGGGAGTTTGAGACCAGCCTGACCAACATGGAGAAACCCTGTCTCTGAAAAAAAAAAAAAAAAAAAAAAAACCTCAACCTAAACCTTATGTCTTACACCAAAATTAACTTGCTCCTTTCAGATTAGAGGAAGGACAAAAAATAATAATAATTAACTAGTAGGTTGGAGACAATGTCTCACGCCTATAACCTCAGCACTTTGGAAGGTCAAGGTGGGGGATCCATTGAGTTCAGGAGTTTGAGACCAGCCTGAGCAATGAAGCGAGACTCCATGGCTACACAAATTACAAACATTAGCTGAGTGTGGTGGTGCATGCCTGAAGTCCCAGTTATCTAGGGGGCTGACGTGGGAGGATTGCCTGAGCCTAGGAGAGGGTTGAGGCTGCAGTGAGCTGTGATTGTGCCACTGCATTTCAGCCTGGGCAGCAGAGCGAGACCCTGTCTCAAAATACAATAATAAGAGGCTAGTAATGGATCATAGATTTGGATGTAAAATCTAAAGACAGCAACCGCGTCTGTGTGACGCGGGATTATCAGCCTGGCCCCACTGTGGGATGATGCAGGAACAGTGAGGATTAGGCAAGCTTAGGGGCAAGTCCAGTGAGCACCTTCCGTGGTCACACCTGACATGCCTTAGAGTTTAAGGCTGGAAGCAGGGGAAGTAACATTTTTCAAGAGTGATCTCTGCCCTGCAACCGCCACTAAGCGAGTTCTTAGCTTCATCTTGTTTAATCCTAAAACAAATCAATCTATTTTTTGAGGTTGGAGTTTTTATTCTTGTTCTATGAGTGAGAAAACTGAGTTCAGAGAGGTTAAGGAACTTGTCTGCAGTCACACAGCAAATGGGGGAGCAGGGTTTGGACCCATGGTATTCGCCTCGGCTAGAGGCAGACGGGACAGTCAGGCCAAGCTGATGACTGGAGCTGCATCATTGCCCATCTGGTTTTCGGCTTTTGGTCAAGGTGGGGGCGGGGCGTGGGAGCCTTTCTCCTAAGATTCTGGGGAGACCTGAGGCCTCCATTTTCCCGAGCCTCTGCTCAGTCCCCTTCATGATGAGGCATCCCCCTGGTTGGCTCATTCCTGGGGACTCTCCAAACGCATCCCCAGCAGTGGAGCACCATCCCAGGCCTGACGATGGTGGACGCCTTGATGTCCCGGTGTCATACCCTCCCGGAGGTACACACCAGGTCTGGGCTGACCTCTGTCCATCCCTGCCTCCTGTGACTCTGGCTGCTACAGCTGAGTGACCTTCTCTTCACTCCTTCTGCATTTCCACCCCCAACACCACTGCCTAGGCTGGAGCCTCCTCCCAGGTCCCCTCTCCACCTCCTCTCCCTTCTTCAAATGCGGCCGCCGTTTCAGCATTCAGCTTGAGTCTTGCCTTTCCCAGCAGCTCCCACGAGCTCTCCCTCTTCTGAACTCCTGCAGCTGATAAATACGGTTTAGTCCCCCATGGTCTCAAAAGCTGGTGTTTGCCGGCAGAGCCTTCTAGAGAGGCATGGACCTTCTAGAGCCTTCTAGATGCACCCAGAGAGGCATCTCCAGCAGTCTCATGGCCAGACAGCTTGTGAGTGTTCCAAAGGTAGGAGCTGAGTCTTAAGCCCCTCTCTGTCTGGCGCAGGGAAAGCAGGTTCCAGTCCACGGCTCGGGGTCTGGCAGCCCACTCTGCCATTTCCTTGCTGCGTGCTCAGTGTCTGTCACACAAAATGCTCAATTAAGGGCAATAGTTGCTGGCGTGGTTTTCACGGTTATTATTTTTGTTATCCAGATGATTTCTGGAACCGTGTATGGAAAGTGAGAGGGTCCAAAGTCCTCCTCCACTGGGAAGGCTCCCCTCCTGGCCACTCCATCCCCCATCCCCGAGGCACGCCCACCTTTCCCTCGGGGCAGCTCCCAGCTGCTCCTCCAGCCTCCCCAGCAAGGCTGCAGGCTCCTGTAGGGGGTCAGGGTAGGCGGGGACAGAGGCAGGCTTTTAATTCTTCTTCCCCACTCAGAGCCTTGAGTTGACCCTCAGTGTAAGACTGACGGGGCCCCAGGGATGCCGGGATCAGCAGAGGGGAGTGAGCTCTTGCCTAATGGAGTCTGCCCAGGGCCCAGGCCTCCTTCAGCCTGATTAGATGTTATGATCCCAAAGGAGCTACCCTGGATCCCTGCTCACCTTCAAGCCTCAGCAGCACCAGGCCCTGTCCAATGTGAATTTCAAACACAGCCCCTGCTGACACAACCTTCCCCCACTGCACCCCCACCTCGTACTGCCCCCACGCCCCACCCCACCCCTGCCACACCCATCACCGTCCTGCCCTGGCACCAAGCTGCCATCTTCTCCAACCTGGGTGCTGCCAGGCCTCTCTGTACCCCCAACTCTCCTCCCTGCCCACCTTTGCCCAATAACTGGGGATCAATTAACAGAAATCTGCTTGTAACCCGGCCCTCCACCCCTCAGACTCCGGCTACTTTTGACAGGGAGTACGTGGGGGCTTCTCTAGACCTTCAGGCATAATTCTCACCTGGGGAAACTCTTGAAGGTAGCGCCTTATCCTTATCGGAGCCCAGCCTTCTGGGTCTGCCATAAGGCCTAGAATCTGCATTTCACAAGTCTCCCTTCAGGCTGGGGGACTGTGGCCCAGGGCTCAGTTCAGTTTCTGGTGGAAACTCTGAAGAGGCAAGAATATAAACACGAGCCTGGCCTCCCCAGCCCCAGGAAGGCATTTCTCATGGGAGGACTGAAAAGCTCTTCAGCCAGCAGCGTCCTAGCTGCTTCTCTGACTTGGAAAGAGCTAGGCTTTTGCCACCTGGACCTCCCTTTCTGCTCTTGCCCAAGGCTCACAAATGTCAGGGGTGGGCCTACTTGGTCCCAGCTCTTTAATCTCTCACCTACAGGATAAGGTGCAGGGCTCTCAGCTTGGCGAGTGAAGCCCCTTGAACCCTGGCTTCCTCTTCGGCTCCTACTGGGCACCTCCCTCCTCTACATCACCCCCCAGCACCCAGCCTATGGTATTTGAACGTTCTGGGCAGGTTCTCACCTCTGTGCCTTTGCACAAGTTCCTCTGCCTGGAACATTCTTCTTCCATATTCTTCCAGAGGAGTTCCCGGAACTCCTATTCATCCCTCAAAACCCAACTTAGATTTTATGATTCCTGAGGGCCCCTTTGTGCCCTTACCTCCTTCTCTGACTGCATGGACCCTGCTTTGTCACAATTATTTCATCCTGCTTCTTCCCTGCCGGCAGCTTGTCACCTTTACCAGGATGGTTTTAGAATGAGGAGACCTGGCTTTGCCTCCAGGGCTCTGAACTTGGGTGTTATCCACCCACCTGTCTGAAATATTTTTGTTCATGATAAAATGGGGACTTAAAGAACTGGTCACTGCATGGTGCCGCCTTGATGTTGAGACAAGGTCTCTCACATGAAGGGCTCAGCACAGCGGGTGGCATGCAGCCACAGCACTGGTCATTTTTTTGTTTTGTTTTGATAGAGTCCTGCTCTGTCGCCCAGGCTGGGGTGCAGGGGTGTGATCTCGTCTCACTGCAACCTCTGCCTCTTGGATTCTCCTGCCTCAGCCTCCCAAGGAGTTGGGACTATAGGCATGAGCCACCACACCCAGCTAATTGTTGTATTTTTAGTAGAGATGGAGTGCGCCATATTGGTCATGGTGGTCTTGAACTCTTGATCTCAAATGACACACCCACCTTAGCCTCCCAAAGTGTTGGGATTACAGGCGTGAGCCAATGCACCTAGCCAGTACTGGTTATTTCAACATCTTTCCTGTGGGCAGACAAGCTCTGTGAGGTCAGGGCAGACAAGCTCTGTGAGGTCAGGGAGGGCATTTTCTCCGTCTCCAGATACTTGAGTCCAGGATGGGGCGTTTCTGAGGGTAGGCCCCAGGAGGACAGGTCTGTGGGTGGCTCTGGGCACTGCTGCTCTGCCCCTTCCCTGGAAACTATCCCTACTCTGAGTGCCATTGGGGGCTGTGCTGTGGGGATAGAACCTCATGTCCCTCGGGGTGGCTTCCATCTGGAGTGAAAGAAGCCAGTGTGACCCACGGGGTGGAGGGGCAGGGTTGGAGGCAGATGCATGTCAAGAGAAAGGGGCTTTGACCTCAGAACACCATCGGCAGAAGTTGGGGCCTGTTCAAGGGGGCTTCCCCCTTCCGTCCCCCCAAGGACCTGCCCAGCATGAGGGTAGCAGGGCAGGGTGCCCAGGAGGTGTGAGGACTGGCCCCAGCTGCAGCACTCGGCGAGAATCTCTTGATCTCTCGACTGCACCGAGAGGCGGAGGCAGCCGGGCCCTGGAGATGGTCTCCATGACAACTGCTGCCACTCACTCCCCATCTCCGATGTAAATTAGTTACAATTTTATTAGTGTGCAGAATTTCAAGAGGCCGGATCCTGCCTTGGAAGGGAAAAGGATGGCAGGGGGACAGAAGAGTTTCCGAAGCTTCACACCCCCCCAGGGACCCCAAACTCCAAGCTGGATCCGTGGACAGTGAATTGGGCTGCCCGCCCTCATTCGTCAGCCCTGGTGAGGCTCTCTGGAGAGGAGGAAACACACAGGCCTGTCCCCCCGCTTCTGGCCACCTCCTCATAGCAACCTGGGAGCACCCCCCTCCCCAGTTGACAGGGCAGCAGCTGAGGGCCATGGGGGTCATCGGCTGGCACAAGGGCACCCAGCTTGCCAGAAGCCAGACACTTGCTCTTCCACTCTGCACAGCAGCCCCCAAGGTAGATCAAGGTTCACTGAAACACTGCTGGGCACCCCATGGGCAGGCGAGGGCATCCCTGGGGATTTGGGCATCTGGACAAATGACAGGCCTTGGGTGCCAGGAGTCGGCATGTAAGGCCACTGTCCTGTGGCTAGAGGTTGTGTGTTTGCCCCCTCTAACAGTGGGCAAATAAGGCTGGCAACACCCGAGTCCTGGTGGCGTTTGATGCTCTGAATCATGTGTGCATATACACGTGCACATCCCCAAGGAGAGGATAAAGGGACAGATTTGTCTCTTTCCTAAGGCTGTTAAAATTAGTTGTGTCCCCCCAAAGGCATAGCCCACCGTGACTGCCCCTGAGGTGGCTCTGCTCCTTATACTTCGGGGTGAGCCACAGAGAGCAGGGCCCACAAGGTCATGGGCCAGCAAGGCCACCAGAACTCCTCATCTAGGGGTGGCTCTGAGGTGGGCACTGAGGAGTTGGCACTGCAGGGGCAGGGCCAGGAGCAGGAGGAGGGGATGTGGAGTGTATCAGGGCAGGTCCCACACAGGTGCCAGTCCCCAGGCCAACAAAGAGGAGAAAAAGCAGGCCTGTCTGAGAGAACAGCCCATATTAAGGCTTGAGGGCACGACAAAGCCTGAGTGAGGGCTTGGGGTATGGGAGGGTGGGAGGAGAGTGAAAGGAGAGACTGTAGGGAGGTTGACGGGAAGGTGAATAGGAGGACGATGGAAAAATTGATGCAAGAATGGATGGGAGGATGGATGAAAGGATGATGGGAGGATGGAGGGAGAAGGGACGGAAAGGTGAATAAGAGGTTTGATGAGACGATGGATGGGAGAATGGCTGAAGGATGGATGGAAAAATGGATGGGAGGACGAATGAAGGATGAATGAGTGGATGGATGAAAAGATGGATGGGAGGATGGATGGGAGTAAGGATGAAGGATAGATGGGAAAATGGATGTACAGAATGGGAGGATGGACAGGAATGGATGGGAGGATGGATAGAAAGATGGATGGGAGGATAAATGGGAGGATGGATGGAGAATAGATGGGAAGGTGGAAGGAGGATGAAAAGGATGGATGGAAAAAGAATTGAGGATTTATGGGAGAATAGATGAGAGGGTGGACAGAGGAATGGATGGAAGATAAATTGAAAGATGGATGGGAGGATGGGTGAGAAAATGGATGGGAGGATGGATGAAAGAATGGATGGAAAGATGGAGGGAGAATGGATGGATGGGAAGATGGATGGAAAAATGAGTGGGAGGATGAATGAAGAATGGATGGATGGGTGGATGGAAAGATGAATGGGAGGATGGATGACAGGATGAATGAAGGATAGATGGGAAAATGAATGGGAGGATGCATGGGAAGATAGAGGAATGAATGGGAAGATGGATGAAAAGTTGGATGAGAGGATGGATGGAGGATGTGTGGAGGACGGCTAGGGGGATAGATGAAAAGATAGAGGATGGATGGGAAAATAAAGGATGGATGGAGGATGACTGAGAAGATGAATAAAAAATGAATGGAGGATGAATGGGAGAATGGATGGGAGGATGACTGAAGGACAAATGAAAGATGGATGTAAGGATGAATTGGAGGATGCATGGAAAAATAGACAAGAATACATGGGATGGATGAAAAGATGAATGGGAGGATGGGTAGAGGATGGATGGAAAGATGGATGGGAGAATGGATGAAGAATAAGATGGAGGGAGAAAAGATGGGAGGATGAATGAAGAATGGATGGAGGATAGATGGAAGGATAGATGGAGGATGGATGGGGGTGGACAGAGATGGATGAAAGATTAAAAAAAAGAATGGAGGATTGATGGAAAGATGGATGGGTGGATAAATGGAAGATGGATGAAAGATAGATGGAGGATGGCTGGGAAGATGTGATAAGATGGGTGGAGAATGAATGGGAAAGTGGTTGAAGGATGAAAAGAAAGATGACTGGGAGGATGGACAGAAAGATGGATGGGAGAATGGATGGAGGACAGATGAAAAAATGGATGAGAGGATGGATGGAGAATGGATGGAGGGTGGATGGAAAGGTGGAAAGAGGATGAATGGAGAATGAACAGAGGATGGATGAAGGATGGATGGAGGATGGCTGAGAGGATGGATGAAAAGATGGAATCCGGAGAATGAATGGGAGAATGGATGGGAGAAGAGTTGAAGGATGGATGGAAGGAATGATGGATAGGAGGATGCATAGGAGGATGGACAGAGGAATGGATGGGAGGATGAATGGAGGATGGATGGGAGGATGAATGGAGGATGCATGGGAGGATGGATGGCAGGATGGATGGGAGGATGGATGGGAAATGGGTGGGTGGATGGGTGACAGTCTGTGTCACACAGTTGTGCCCGTGTGCTATGGCGACAGATCAGACTAGGATTCAAATCCCAGAGGAATGGATGGGAGGATCGATGGAAAGATGGATGGGAGGATGGATGGAGAAGGATGCAGGATACATAGGAGAATGAATGGGAGGATAAATGGCAGGGTGAACAGAGGAATAAATGGAAGATGGATGAAAAGACAGATAAGAGAATTAATAGGAGGATGAATGAAGGATAGGTGAATGATGGATGAAGTGTGGATGAAGAATGGCTGGGAGGATCTGTGAAAAGATGAATGGGGGATGAATGGGAGAATGGATGAGAGGATAGTTGATGTATAAATGGAAAGATGGATAGAAAATGAATGAAGGATGGATGAGAGGATGGATGGGTGGATGGATAATAGATGGGGCATGGATGGAAGGATGGTTGAGAGGATGATTGGGGGATGGTTGGGAGGATGAATGAAGGATGGATGGGTGGATGAATGGGATAATGCAGGGAGAATGGATAGATGGGAAGATGGATGGATGGGAGGATAGAGGGGATGATGGATGGAGGATGGATGGGAGGACAGCCGAAGGATAGACAAAAAGGTGGATGGAAGAATAAATGAAGAAAGGATGGGAGAAGGGATTAAGGATACATGGGTTGATAAATGGGAGGATGGATGGGATGATGAATGAAGGACGGATGGGTGGACACATGAGAAGATGGATGGGAGGATGGATGAATGATGAATGGAAAGATGGATGGAAGGATGGAGGATGGACGGGAAGAGGAAGGAAGGATGAATGAAGGATAAACAAGAGAATGCATGGCAGGCTGGACAGAGGAATAAATGGGAGGATGGATGGAAAGATGAGTGGGAGCATGGATAAGAGGATGTATGGGAGAATGAATCAGAATGGATGGGAGGATGGATGGATGGATGGATGGGAGGATGGATGAAAGATAAGTGGGAGGATGGATAGCAGGAAGGATGGGGAATGATTGAGAGGATTAGTAGAGAATGAATGGAAAGGTGTGTGGAAGGATGGATGGAAAGATGAGTGGAAGGATGGAATGGGAAGGTGGATAGAGGATAGATGGGAAAATAGATGGGAGGATTGATGGGAGGATGAATGGGGGTTAAGTGGAGGATGAAGGTTGAATGGGGGATGAATGGAGGATAACCGAGGGGATGAATGGAAAGATGGATGGAGGATGAAAGGCAGGATGGATGGAAAGATGGATGGAGGTTGAATGGGGGATGAATGCCAGGATGGATGGAAAGATGGATGGAGGATGAGTGAAGGATGAATGGCAGGATGGATGGGTAGATGGATGATGGAGAGGGGGATGGTTGAAGGATGGATGGAGAGATGGATGGGAGGATGGATGGGAGGATGATGGGAGGATGGATAGGAGGGTGGAAGGCAGGATGGATGGGAGGATGGATGGCAGGATGGATGGCAGGATGGAAGGCATGATGGATGGGAGAATGGAGGGGAGGATGAATGGAGGATGGATGGGAGGATGAATGGAGGATGGATGGGAGGATGGATGGGAGAATGGATGGGAGGATGGATGGAAGGATGGATGGGAG
>CAUYOR010134446.1:0-11860 GCA_963573925.1 Callimico goeldii
CATGGTGAAACCCCGTCTCTACTAAAAATACAAAAAATTAGCTGGGCATGGTGGTGCATGCCTGTAATCCCAGCTACTCAGGAGGCTGAGGCAGGAGAATTGCCTGAACCCAGGAGGCGGAGGTTGCCGTGAGCCGAGATCGTGCCATTGTACTCCAGCCTGGGTAACAAGAGTGAAACTCTGTCTCAAAAAAAAAAAAAAAAAAGAATGCAGAGTAGTCATAAGGCACGACACTCCTCTGAAGGTCGACTTTGCCTTGAGGACTCTGATGACTTTGCCAAAATCTTCTTAGATAGCTTGGAACTCTAGAACATTTCTACTCACCCTTCTTTTCTTTCCCATTCACTCAAGGCCAGACCTGCAATGTGATCTGACAGCTTCCAGCCTTACCAGGTTCCCTCCCATTTTCCCTCACAGACATTTTCCCTAATAAAAGCCTTATACATTTAATCCTTTCTTAATGACTGCTTCTTGGAGGACTCAGACTAATACAGCAAGTCAAGTGGGAGGGGTATGGGTGGTGGCCTAGGACACTTACCTTACTGAGCAAAACCTGCCTCAGGGAGTGGCAGCTCAGAAAATGCAGAAAAGCTAACAAACCACTGGTTACTAAGAGCAAAGATATGATATGTTTAACAACAGTTTACACAGCACTGATGATGTGCTGGGTGGCCTGTGTTCTTTACCTCTGGAGGCTCCTGCTTTATAGATCAGAACCTGAGGCTCAGTGAAATTAGCACCTGGACTACCATCCTGCAGCTGCCAGGTGAGGAGATCTCAGGTGAGAAAACTCAGGCCCCTCTGGGGTCCAAACCTTTGCTCTTTCTGTTGTGTCAATGGCTTCCCAGGAGGAAGAAGCAACAAGGAGATTTGACTGGCACCTGTCTTGAGTGGCATTTAGGTGCACTGGTGTCTATAAATATCTCTAGATATAAATATTCACCCTTTAGGCCATACCTGCTAAAGTGACCACTGAGCACTTAAAACTGGTTTTACCATGGCCCTTAACTCAGGTCAAGATCAGAGTTAACAGATGCTGTCATGGACCAGATCAAAGTCTTGATCAAATGGCGAATTGGTACAAACATTAAGGCCCGCTGCCAGTGAAAGATTACCTATCTCTCTTTAATCTCATTCAACTAGGCAAGTCAGCTTGACTTGGTACAAATGTCCAGAATCTGTCTGCTTCTGTGTGTTGCCATTGTTCATGTCACCATCTCCTCTCACCTGCAGTGAGACCAGTTAGTGGCTTTTTAACTGGTCTCTCTGCTTCCATTCAGCCTCTTCCAGCTGATTCTCCATATATAACCAAACTGATGGCTCTAAAAGTAAAATCAGATCATATTCCTTCCCTACTATAAACTTTCAAATGGCTTCTCATTACTCCTGGAAAAAGATCTATCCTACTTCCCATAGCTCATGTGGACTTCTTTGACCAGGCCCCTGCCCCTCACTTTTTAGCCCTGTCTAGCTGAATCTTCTCCTTTGCTCTGGCCACCTGGATGTCTGTATGTTTCTGGAAAGGCCAGGTTCTTCTCCACTCTGCACTCTTTTCACTGGCCATCCTGCTTACCTGGAATATTCTTTTTTCTTTTTAAAAAAATTTTGTATTGCATTTTAGGTTTTGGGGTACATGTGAAGAACATGCAAGATAGTTGCATAGGTACACATGTGGCAGTGTGATTTGCTGCCTTCCTCCCCTTCACCTATATCTGGCATATCTCCCCATGCTAGCTGTCCCCAACTCCCCACCCCCCACTGTCCCTTCCCTATTTCCCTCCAACAGACCCCAGTGTGTAGTGCTCCCCTCCCTGTGTCCATGTGTTCTCATTGTTCAACACCCGCCTATGAGAGAGAACGTGCGGTGTTTGATTTTCTGTTCTTGTGTCAGTTTGCTGAGAATGATGATTTCCAGGTTCATCCACGTCCCTACAAAGGACACGAACTCATCGTTTTTGATGGCTGCATAATATTCCATGGTGTATATGTACCACATTTTCCCTGTCCAGTCTATCATCAATGGGTATTTGGGTTGGTTCCATTACCTGGAATATTCTTTCCCACCTTTGCCTGCCTTGTCTCTCCCATCATTCAGAGTCTCTATGACCACACAGTCTAAAGCTGATTCCCCTCTTACCTATGGTGCTTTCACACAATCCTGCTCTATTTGCTTCAGCGCACAATGAGAAGTTACATGATCTCCTTGTTCATGTGCTTTTTGTCTGTCTCTTACCATTAGACCATCGCCTTCATGGGAGTGGCCTGCTTTCTGCCTCATTTGATTCTGTATCTTGGCACTGACAACAATATCAGGCACACAGTAGGTGCTCAGTGAAGATTTGCTGGCTGAATACAGATCAATCAGCAATGAAAGTAGAGCATGTCTAAATGAAATGAAAGTCAATGGAGAGAAGGTGATTCAAGCATTTACGTTACATGCAATGACATATTTTAAATCCACTTACTCTTAGAAGTCTACTTTCTCTTGCCATCAAATTGAGCTTGAGGAAACAATTCATCAAAAAGATGTGAAGGGTTGATTTAAAATGGGAAGGACTTGTTGCATATGTTTGCAGTCAGGTTTATATCAAGAAAAACAGAAGGGAGGAAAGGAAGTAACATTTGGTGGAGACTTACCAGACCCTGGGACTGCGGTGGGGTCATAAATATCAAAACAAATGATACTCTTTGTTGGTTTAGTTGGTAGTACTGTACCTGCTGCACATGTGACATTCCTTATGTCAACCTATCTTCACGATGATTCTACAAAGTTGGCACTGTCATGGGCCGCATTGTACAGAAAAGGAATTGAGTCCCCTTTTTGTAAGAATTTGCTGCAAGGAAACACAGCTAGTAATGACTAGAGCTGGGGTTTGAACCCTGGTCTCTGATTTCAAAGCTCTCTATCATATAACCTTATATAAAACGTGCACAGCTACCTCACTGTGTATTCACAAGGGTGAGGGCCAGGCCCATTACAAAGGTTTTAGGTAAAGGTGTGTTCCTCACCCAGGATTAAAACCCAAAGCCTCTGCTTCTTACCTCAGGTTGCTCCATCTGTTGAATAGCTTTGACCATCCTTTGCCTTTGGTTTCTGGTTTGTACTCTTGGCAGCAGATACCAATGCAACTGTGTGATTGCCTTATCTGTTACCAACAAACCAAAGGCCTGGGAAGGTTTTTGCCAATTCTCGTGCGTGTGATATCTGTTGCTCAGCATTGGAATAATACCTGCCCTTTGCAAGAATATCTCAGGTGTTTATTGCCAGCCCACTCACTTTCTGATGTTTGCAGCAGAGTACAGGGGTTGTGTTGTGAGTCTTAAGGTCAGACCATTCTTCACATACAACTAGGTTCAAATCCTGGCTCTATCACTCATCAGCTGTGTTACAAGGTCTATAGAAGCCTTCGTTTCCAAATCTGTGTGTGCAGAAAACAGCAGTTGTACTTACTTCATAGCCTGCGATTTCTTGTGATCATGCATTCCACATGCACCTGTACCTGCCTCTCAGAAAGCATTAGCTACTGGTGATATTTCTATTATTATTACTGTATTGAACTTGAGGACTGTCCTGAGCCAGACTGTCAGAGAGGACTGAGGAGAAGATGATGGGAAGGTATCTGTGGTCTGACTACATAGGGCAGCCTCAGATTAATAAGAACAAGATTCTCACTGCTAACAATTTCTACATCTATAAAAGAGCAGTAATAAACCTCCCTTGTGGGTGTAAAATTTGCATGAAAACACCTATAAGGATAATGATAATAATGGCTAATATTTATTAAACATTTAAAATGTTCTGGGTATCATCCTAAGCATTTAACATTCATTAACTCAATAAGCCCACGTGGCCACACTCTGAAGTAGGTGCTGTAATGATGATCTTCATTTTTTTCTTTGTTTTTTTTTGAGACGGAGTTTCGCTCTTGTTACCCAGGCTGGAGTGCAATGGCGCGATCTCGGCTCACCACAACCTCTGCCTCCTGGGTTCAGGCAATTCTCCTGCCTCAGCCTCCTGAGTAGCTGGGATTACAGGCATGCGCCACCGTGCCCAACTAATTTTTTGTATTTTTAGTAGAGACGGGGTTTCACCAAGTTGACCAGGATGGTCTCGATCTCTTGACCTCATGATCCACCTGCCTCGGCCTCCCAAAATGCTGGGATTACAGGCGTGAGCCACAGCACCCGGCCCGAAATAATTTTACTTTTAAAGAAAAACTGCAGACATAGAGTTTCATATAAACTCCAATAACTCTCCCCTTAATTTAACATCTTATATAAACATTGTGTATTTTTCAAACCTAAGTGATATGGTTTGGCTTTGTGTCCCCACCCAAATCTCATATTGAATTGTAATTCCCAGTGTTGAGGGAGGGACTTAGTGGGAGGTGATTGGATTGCTTTTTTTGTGATGGTGAATTCTCACGAGATCTGGTTGTTTAAAAGTGTGTAGCACCTTGTTTGGCCTGATGTGATTATTGTACATTATATGCCTGTGTCAAAATATCTCATATACCCATAAACATATACATCTATATACACCTACTATATACTCACAAAAATTTTTTTTAAAAAACTGTGTAGCACCTCCCACTTCATGCTCCCTTTCCTACTCCACCATGGTGAGATGTACCTGCTTTCCCTTTGCCTTCTGCCATGATTGTAAGTTTTCTGAGGCCTCCACAGTCATGCCTCCTGTACAGCCTGCAAAACTATGGGTCGATCAAAATTCTTTTCTTTATAAACTACACAGTCTCAGGTGGTTCTTTATAGCAATGTGAGAATGGACTAATACACTAAGAAAATTGGCCAGGTGTAGTGGCTTGTGCCTGAAATCCCAGCACTTGGGGAGGGCCAGGCAGGTAGATCACCTGAGGTCAGGAGTTTGAGAGCAGCTTGGCCAACATGGTGAAACCTTGTCTCTACTAAAAGTACAAAAATTAGCTGGGCATGGTGGTGTATGCCTGTAGTCCTAGCTACTAGGAAGGCTCAGGCAGGAGAATTGCTTGAACTTGGGAGGCAAAGTCAGCTAAGATAGTGGCACTGCAATCCAGCCTGGACAACAGAGCAAGACTCTGTCTCCAAAATAAAAATAAATAAATATGTAACAATAATATTTCATTAGTATTAGTAAAATAACAGACTTTATTCAGAATTTATCACTTTTCCCAACAACATCCTTTGAGTGTTCTAAGATCCAGTTTAGAATACCACACTGCATTTCTTTTCCACTTCTCCTCCTATTTGTTTTATGACCTTGAGAGTTTGAAAAACACTGTTCACCTTGTAGAATGTTCCTCAATTCCTCAGTATTAAACTGGTGTATATGTTTGGGGTCAGAAAATCACAGGTGAGGTATCCTCTTACTACATGATGTGAAATGTATATATCATATCAATATGACATAATGCTAGTGATACTAACAATGATTAGATGTTTACTGTATGTTTTCTAGGTTTCTCCACTATCATGTTACTATGCTTTCCTTTCCCATACTCCATTCTTTGGCTAGAAATCAAGTCCGGCTGATACTCAAAAAAGAAGGGAATTCAATGTCTACACCTGGGGAGGAAGAGTGAGGATATGTATAAATCCTCTATATGGAAACTTTCTCACCATTTTTTCGTTATTCAATTACTTATTTATATCAATGTGAACTCGTGTTTATTTTTTTTGTTTTGGATTAGTATCCAATGCTACATTAATTATCATGTTCCTTTAATTTTTCCAGCTTTGGGTGATGGGAGTATTTGCAAGTGGATAACTTTTTAAAATGTCCTTTGGCCTGATTGATAGGTATCAATACTACACCTGTCTAACAAGGATAGGTATTTATACTCCACCTATTGACAAGGTCTCTTCTTTAATAACTCTAGCCTATATGAAGTTTCTACCTTCTTTTTCCAATTTGGCACTGTATTCCATAATTAACAACTCATATGCCATTTTATTTACTAATTATTTTAATCCATGAAATTTGCTTTGCCAGATACTATCTTGTTTGGTGATCCACCAAATAACAGATCTCTACAAAATACTTCCTATTTTCATGATAATATTGGATACTGTGGAAAGGAGAGGGGAAAATAACACCTGCCTTCAAGAAACATAACATTTACTTCAGGGGATACAAATAAAACTCAAAGCAATTTCAGGATAATTTGAGTACTTAATAATGAACTAATAGTGTAGAATTTAGGAAAGGAGGGAACAATGCAAGGGTTTTACAAGAACACAGACAACTTATGGAATAAATACAATGTACGAAGGTTTAAGGAAAAAGTGATGATCTCATGATTAAGTCAAGTTCAGGGAATGATGAGCTACTTTTAAGATTTGAGGACCAGAGCATTATGACATTACTTCATGGATTATAATATGGAGTTACAGAAGGACCTTTGGAAGTAACTTTTATGTAAATACTGAATGTCAGCAGGAAATCAACCTGGAGAATATGGGACTTGTATGCAATCTTGAGAAGGACTTTCACAGCAGGAAATCAGAAGGATGATTATTCTATGTAATGAGGTATCTTTATGTCCTCAAATAAACTATAAAATGTCTGTAATAGAAACTGTAATGCAACATTATTTAGTACAAATTGTTTTTAAGGAATCATCCAGATGACATTGCATGAGTGTGTATCTGCACATGCTTTCCCTGTTTGGTTTTTTCATATGTAACCATACACCATACACGATTCATTCATTTTTTTTCTTTTAATAAAAAAGGATGAGTGCATGTCCTTTGAAGGGACATGGATGAAGCTGGAAACCATTGTTCTCAGCAAACTAACACAGGAACAGAAAATTAAATACTGCATGTTCTCACTCATAAGTGGGAGTTGAACAATGAGAACACATGGACACAGGGAGGGGAATATCACACACGGGCCTGTGGGGGGGTGGGGGGGTGGGGAAGTATAGCATTAGGAGAAAAACCTAATGTAGATGATGGGTTGATGGGTGCAGCAAACAACCATGACAAGTGTGTACCTATGTAACAAACCTGAACCTTCTGTACATATATTCCAGAACTTAAATTATAATAAAAAAATAAAAAATAAAATAAATTAAGAACTTAAAAGAAATCCTAAGCACTTAGGCAGGATCTTATGATTAACTTCAAATACTCTCTACTTTATATTATTTATTCCCATGAGTGTGGTTAGGACTGGTGAATGTGAGATATATCTCCTAAGGATATATTATATTCTATGCCAAAAGGAATTTTGAAGATGTAATTATGGTTACTATTAACAAGTTGACTTTGCATTAATTGAAAGTTAGATTATCTATGTGAGCCCAGGATGATCATATATGTCTTTAAATTTGTATGTAAATGCCAGATAAGAGAGAATCCAGTGACTCAAGTATAGGAAAGATTTAATCTCCCATTGTTAATTTGAAATTAGAGGAGGAGGCAGAGAAAACAATGTTCCTACTCTCATGGAACTGAGCTAGGTCCTAACTGAGAATCAGGAAAGTGGAGACATTAGTACTACAACCACAAGTTGTTGTGTTCTTTCAACAAGAATGAGCTTTCAAGTGAATTGTTCCTTAAAGCTTCCAGATTAGATTAAGTACCCAAACATGCGATGCTGAACATATATATGTGTAGTGCCCTGAACACAAGGGGGATGAAGATTTTTTCTGGGATGTAAAGAATTACATAGAATATGAGAAGAACAAAACAAAAACAAAACATTTGTGATACGAAGCTCCATTATAAAGGTAGTTCAACAAAAGAGAGACATAGAAATATCAAAGCTGCCAGAAATGAAGGATTACAAAAACAGGGGCTATGATTGAATAGCTATTGGTGTAGACAGACAACCTCACAGAGAAGCCAGTCTTCACATCAACGCTACCCATCTAAGCCTTGGCACTAATATCACATAACTGTGGCCCAACCACAGCCATAGAGGATAATAAGGACTGAGAATAAGCATTCTTTCAGAATATCCAAAAGGAAGCTTGGAGTGAAAAATTAACATGCATATCTGGGTTTATGTATTATGAGTCATCCTTATTTCTACACAGAAAAGGAGTACTTGGAAAGCAAAAATTCAGAATTGATTAAGGACTGTGAAACTTATTGCAAATAAGAAAAACATCATTTTAACTACACACATAAGAAAAATATCACTTTCATTTATGTGCCAAGCTTGAAGGATAATGCAACGGGGTTGTTGACTCCATATCAGAAAGGAGATAGTGCACTTATTGCCATATAGCTGTAGAGAATATCATTTTAGACACCAGCATGTGGCAACACAAAGGTATGAGGGAAGGGAACCATCCTGTTCCCATCCAGAAGCATCCTGTTGTTAATTAAAATTAGAGAAAGTAGATACTGATGGATCCATTCCACTGGAGGTATGGCATATAAAGACTTATATTTATCCCAATGCCACCCAATTAGGGCTCCCAAATCCTCATTTTACCCAAGGTTGCATTTCCTATGAAAATAAGTTAGGCAGTCTAATATTTAGCTTTTTGGTACTGCCTCAAAAAGGAGATATGCCTTCTAAGCTCTCCTTCTATGTTATCTGTACTAGTTCATTTTCAACTGCTGGTATAGACATAGCCTAGGCTGGGCAATTTACAAAAAAAAAGTTTAATTGAACTTACAGTTCCATGTAGCTGGAGAAGCCTCACAATAATGGTGGAAAGCAAGCAGGAGCAAGTCACATCTTAAGTAGATGGCAGCAGGCAAAGAGAGAGACTGAGAAACTCCCCATTATGATACTGTCAGATCTCATGAGAGATCTCATATTTGCTATCACAAGAACAGCACAGAAAACACCAGTCCCATGATTCAGTTACCTCCCACTGGGTGCCTCCTGCAACATGTGGGAATTCAATATGAGATTTGGGTGGGGACACAGCCAAACCATATCATTATCATATGACCATTATGTATAAATTCTGTCCTTCTTGTATAGTACTCCACTGGAAGATCAGGCACATTAGCCTCTAGCATTCCCTAAGTATCACTGTCTTACCAAGTTTGTTGTTTTCAAAACATCCTAAGTGAAATATTTCATTTGCAGATGCAGATGAAAGTGGCAACTCTTTAATGGTTAGCTAGGGACTTAACTTCTGGACCTTACAACAGCTTCAAAGACTTTCGCAGTTACTAAGTAAACTAAATCAATACTGAAGGAAATCAATGTTAAAAAGAAAAAAAATGAGACGTTATTGGACATTGATTCTACCTTAAAAATAAGCAGATGCTCAAAAGCCCCATCACTCACTGTTGGGAAAAGCAGCAAAGGAGAAAGGACTTACAGAGTGTCTACGTAAATTGATTATGAGTAACATATAAACAAGGAACAACAAATTGTGGAAGGCTGCAGGAGGCCTCTGAGGAGGAAGGCCTCTCCATGCCTCATGTTCCAGTGCAGGGTGACCTAGGCTCTGTTACCATAAATATTGTGCTCCAGGACGTAAAATCCCTTTGTAGCACTGTGACCTAGCCAGAGTTGTAGGCTCCTTGTAAGGCCTGTGTTCCACCAGCTGTACATAGAAAATAAGCTAAAAATAACCACATTCCTGTTTTGTGAAACTCCCAAACTGCCACTGATTATCGATCCTTAGAATGACACATCAGTTCCGGTTCACTGATTCACTTCTGGCTCACTGATTCACTCCACCATCACCCTCTCCCCACCATTACTCCACCCCTAACCTGTAGATCAAAGTGTTTGTAATCAATAAATAATGTGAATGATCAGAGCTCCAGGCCTTCACTTATTTCCACCAGAGTAATAAGGTGATGGCCCCCTGGTCCCACTTTTTCTCTTAATCTGTCTTTTTCTCATTCCTTTGTTGCCACAAAAATTAGGGTACCCATGGGTGATATAGGGCTGGCTTCCTACATTCTGGTGCCCAACATAGGGCTATGGATCCCTGCATTCTGGCAAATAAGTATGTGGGGCTCATGGATTCCCTAAAACTCACCTTTCATCAAAACAATTTCATATGTCACAGAACATCAAAAATGTGTAAAGTAGTTATGATCTATTTTCTGTCCTCTAAAATAAATAACTCAAAGAATTGTGTTTTTTGTTCTAAATTTATGCATGTGATTTTCCACTTTGGTTGCATTTGATGAATTTAAAATACTAATTATATGTGCTACAAAGTCTATTAACAGGAATCTGCACAACTTACAAGCATCTCTCTCTTTTTTAAGCTTAACTTCATTGTACTTTTCAGATATCATGTTGTTTAAAAATCGAAAGTTTTGTAGAAACTCTACATCAAGCAAATCCACCCTTATCCAAAAGCAGGTCCTCAATCTGTGTCTTTGTGTCACATTTTGGTAATTCTCACAATATTTCAAATTTTATTATTATTATATTTGTTATAATGATCTATGATCAATGATCATTGATGCTACTACAGTAATTTTTGGAGGGTACCATGAATTGCACCCACCTACAGTGACCAAGTTAATAATAAATGTTGTCTGTGTTCTGTTCCACTAGTGGGCCATTTCCACCTCCCATCTCTCTCTCTATCTCTTACTTTTAGCCTCCCTATTCCCCAAGACATAATAATTTAAGATTAGGCCAATTGATAATCATTCTATAACTTCTAAGTGTTGAAGAGAAAGGGAGAGCCACACTTCTCTCACTTTAAATCAAAAGCTAGAAATAATTAAGTTGAATGACGAAGCACTTCAAAAGCCTGAGGTGAGCTAAAAGCTCAGCATCTTGAGCCAAACAGTTAATCAAATTGTGAATGCAATGGGAATGTTCTTCAGGAAACTAAAAGTGCTGCTCCAGTGAACCCAAAATGAGAGTGAGAAAGTTTTACTCATCTGGTTAGAAGATCAAACAAGTTGCAACATTCTTGAAAGCCAAAGCCTAATCCAGAGAAAGTCCCTAACTCTCTTCATTATACGAAGACTGCAAGACATGAGGAATTGGCAGAAGAAACCTTTACAGAGGTTAACTCATTAGATTTAAGGAAAGGTGCTATTTCCAGAACATGAAAGTGCAAGGTAAAACAATAGTTGTTGATGAAGAAGCTACAGCAAGTTATTCAGATCTAGCGAAAATAGGTGATAAAGCTGGGTACACTAAATAACAGGTTTTCAATGTAGATTAACTATCTTATATGGAAAACACCGCCTATGATTTTTATAGCTAGAGAAGAGAATCAAAGCTTGGCTTCAAATGATAAACTCTTTCTCTTGTTAGGAGCCAATGCAGTCAGTAAGGTCAAAGACAATGCTCATTGACCATTCTGAAAATCCTTGGGCACCTGGGAGTTATGTTAAATTTACTCTACCTGTGCCCTGTAAGTAAAATAACAAAGTTTTGATGACAACACTTCTGTTTATAGCATAGCTTGTTGAGTATTTTAAGCCCACTGTTGAGACCTACTGCTCAGAAAAAAAAAAAATTTAATTAATTTCTTTTAAAATATTTCTGCTCATTGACAAAGCACCTGGTCCTCCAAGAGCTTTGATGAAAATATACAAGAAAATCAATCTTGTTTTTATGCCTGCTACCACAACATCCATTCTGTAGCCCATGAATCAAGGAGTTATTTTGACTTTCAAGTCTTATTTAAGAAATTGTGGGCTGGGCAAGGTGGCTCATGCCTATAATCCCAGCACTTTGGGAGGCCGAGGTGGGTGAATCATTAGGTCAAGAGATCGAGACCATCCTGGTCAACATGGTGAAACCCCGTCTCTATTAAAAATACAAAAAATTAGCTGGGTATGGTGGCATGTGCCTGTAATTCCAGCTACTCAGGAGGCTGAGGCAGGAGAATTGCCTGAACCCAGGAGGCGGAGGTTGCGGTGAGTCGAGATCGCGCCATTGCACTCCAGCCTGGGTAAC
>CAUYOR010134449.1:0-11519 GCA_963573925.1 Callimico goeldii
TTTAGAAAATATTTTTTAAAAATTATCAAAACTCGAGCCGGGCACGGTGCCTCAAGCTTATAATCCCAGCACTTTGGGAGGCCGAGGCGGGTGGATCACGAGGTAAAGAGATCGAGACCATCCTGGTCAAAACGGTGAAACCCCGTCTCTACTAAACATACAAAAAAATGAGCTGGACATGGTGGCGCGTGCCTGCAATCCCAGCTACTCGGGAGGCTGAGGCAGGAGAATTGCCTGAACCCAGGAGGCGGAGGTTGCGGTGAGCCGAGATCGCGCCATTGTACTCCAGCCTGGGTAACAAGAGCGAAACTCGGTCTCAAAAAAAAGAAAAAAAAAAAAAGAAAAATTATCAAAACTCGACAGTAATAGAGCAAACAGTACAATAAATAAATGGGCAAATGACACAGGCATTTCACTGAAAAGAAAATTTACATGGCAAATAAACAAATAAAATATGTTCAATGTCATTCCCCATACAGAAGATATAAATTAAAACCATTATGACATAACACACTTTGCCTAACAAACTGATGAAAATTAAAATAATAATAATCATGACAATACCAAATGCTGGCAATGATGCAGAGGAAGATGAAGAACAAACTGAACCCAAAGCTAGAAGAAGAAAGAAAATGATAAATGTTAAATCAGAGATCAACCAAATAGAGAATTTAAAAAAATCATCAACAAAAATTATTTTAAGATGAATAAAACTGAAAAGTTTTTAGCTCAGCTGGCTAAGAAAAAAAGAGAAAGATTCAAATTACTAGAGGGTAGACAATATGTCAGAACTTACAGAAATAAAAATTATTAAAAGAGAGACTATGCACAATTGCATAGCAACAAATTAGATGAATGAGATGAAATGGACAAACTCCTGGAAACACACATATCACTCAAAAAATTTAAACAATCAGTACATACTTCTGTGAAAATGAAAAGACTGAGTGAATAATCAAACACTTCCCATCGAAGAAAAGCCCAGGACCAGAGGGCTACCCTGGGGAATTCTATAAAATATTTAAAGAAAAATATATAATTATCTTTTTCAAAATGTTTCAAGAAAATAGAAGAGGAGTGATCCCTTCCAAACTTATTCTAGATGGCTAGGATTATCTTGTAACCAAAAACCAAAGACTTTACAATTAAAGAAAACAACAGATCCCATGTACTATATGAATATACATGCAAATATCCTGAATAAAATACAAAACCAACAGCTAACTGAAAAGATTATACACCATGAATATTTAACATTGATCCTTAAGAAACTCTTCCCAAACAGAATAGGAGAGAATACGTCTAAGCTACTAGTCTATGAGGCTATGAGGCTACTATTACTCTGACATTAAAGCCAGATAAAAATATCACAAAAAACCGAAAGCCAATATCTGTTAGGAAGATACAAAATATCCTCAGTGAAATATTAGCAACATAAATCCAGCAGTACCTTAAAATATTTATACACTATGTCCATGAAATTCTCAGATACCAGGAATACAAAGTTGACTCAGAAAATGACATTCAATATAATATTCCATATTGATAGAATAAAGGACATTATGTTAATAAATGTAGAGAAATTTATTTCACAAAATATAGTGCATTTTCATGATAAAAACACTCAACAAATTATAAGCAGATGAAATTTCCTGCAAACAATAAAGGACAACTGTAAAATGCTCTCTACTAATATAATGTAATATAATGCTTACCCTATTTATGCCTAGTGTTCCATTATTGAAATGTTAAGCATGTGGGAGATCTTTACATCCTACTGTTCAGGGTCATCACCAAGGTCTTACTGCAAAAATTCAAAATTTGCAACCTCAGGCATAAAAATGGGTTAGTTTTGTTTGTTTGTTTGTTTGTTTTGAAGCAAAGTCTTGCTCTGTTCTCCAGGCTGGAGTGCAGTGGCACAATCTCAGCTCACTGCAACCTCCACCTTTTCTTACCTCAGCCCCCCAAGTAGCTGGGATAACAGGCACCTGCCACCACGCCTAGCTAATTTTTTTGTATTTTTAGTAAAGACGAAGTTTCACCATGTTGGCCAAGCTGGTCTTGAACTCCTGACCTCAGATGATCCACCTGCCTTGGCCTCCCAAAGTGCTGAGATTACAGGCATGAGCCACTGCACCCAGCCTTAATGGCCTAATGTTAATAGATGAAAGACTGAATGTTTTCTCATCAATAACTGAAATAAGATGCAGCTATTCAGTTTCATAACTTTTATTCACCATTGTACTGCTGGTGCTTTCTAGGACAATTTGACAAGAAAGTGAAGTAAAATGCATTTGGATTAGAAAGAAAGAAAACTATCCCTTTTTCCACATGGCATGATCTTATGTGTAGAAGATCCCAAGGAATCCAAAATACCTATTAAAGCTAATGAACAACTTCACCAAGTTTGCAGGGTATAAATCAATGTATAAAAACCAATTGTATGACTGCACACTAATACTAAACATCCAAAACTGAAAATGATAAAATAATTTCATTTACAACAGCATAACTACAAATATTTAGGAATAAGTTTGACAAAAGAAGGTCAGACTTGCACCCTGAATTTTACATAACATTAACGGTATTAATGAAAAAATACCTCTTGTCTTTGGAGAACTAACATTTCTGCTAATGATCTACAAACTCAGTGCAATCTCTATCAATATTCTAGCTGCTTTTTAAACATATTTATAAACAGATCCTAAAACTCACATGGAAATTAAAAACTCCAGAAGAGCCAAAACATTCATAATTAAATTTAGAGTAGGATAATTTACTTTTTCTTACAACAAAATTTACTATGAAGCTACAGTAATAAAAACAGCATGGCATAAGCATAGGAAAATCATATAGATCAATGGAATAGAGTTGGGAATTCAGAAATAAACCTACACATTTATGGTCACTTAATTTTTTAACAAGAATTTTAAGACTATTTGATGGGGAAATAAATGATTCCCACAAATAATGCTAGTACAACTGAATATCTAAACACAAAGGAATCATTACACCTCTTCTTCACACTATACACATTCACAAAAAAACCAAAATGAATCAAATATTGACATGTGAAAGCTTAAATGATAAACCTCTAGAAGAAAACACAGGAGTAAATATTTGTGATATTAAGTGAAGTTAGTCCTTCTTTAATACGACAGCAAAAACACCAAAAAGAAAAATAAGGAAAGAAATAGCAAAAGAAAAATAAATAAATAAATTGGACTTAATTAAAATTAAAAGTTTGATTAAGTATACAATCGAAAAAGAAAAGAAAGATCACAAAATGGTACAAAATATTGCAAATCATATATCTGATGAGAGTAATTGTTGCCAGAGTATATACTGAATTTTAAAGACATTAACCCAATTAAAATGATTTGAGTACACATTTGTCTAATGATGTTTAACATGCCAATCAGAACTATAATCATTCATCATTTCCCACCTGACAGCATGGCTCTAATTAAAAACATGAGAAATGAAAAATAGCAGCAGAGACATGAAGGGATTGGAGTCCTTACTCATTGATGGTGGAAGTGTAAAATGCTTCAGCCATTTTTGAAAGATCATTAGAAAGTCAGAGTGACTCTATGACCCAGCAATGCAACCCTAAGAACGCATTTCAGAGAACTGAAAACACAGGTCTATTCAGAAAACTGTACCTGCATTTCATAGCAGCAATTGTCATAATAGCCAAAACATTGTCAAAACACAGATGTCCATCAATCAATGAATTGACTAAACAAAATGGGGTACATCTACACAATGGAATATTATTTGACCATAAAAATAATGAAATAATTATAAATACAAAAATATAGATAATGGTTAAAAACACTGTGCTAAGTAAGAGAAACCACACTCAAAAATTATACAATTTATGTAAAATGTCCAGATTAGGTAATTTATAGAGAAAGAAAGTAGATTGGCATAGCATTTGCCATAATGAGTATGGCATTTATTTTTGTAAGTGATAACAACACAGTGGAAGTATGTAGTAGTGATGATCGCCCAACCTTTCTGAATATAACAAAATTCCCTCAATTTTACCATTTAAACAGGCAATTTTATGGTAAGTTAAATCGCAATATAAAAATTGTAAGAGACAAATAGTAAATATATATATATATATATCTTATACAGAATTTGTTTCAAATTAATTTGGTAGTATGATTTGGCAGCACAAAAAGTGAGAGCTAAGATGAAACAAGTTTATTTAAATTCTTGAAACTAAATGATAGAAACATGTAGTTCATTATATTTTCTTTTTGTGTTCATGTTCAAATTTTTGCAATTGCATATTGGATTTAATATTAAATGATGGATTATCTCTTAAAAACATTTACTAAAAATTTAAAACAATTTTAATTCTGGGAATTGCATAGTAATTAATTCAATTCCAAAATATCCAGTTTCTAATTTATTCTATCTTCTTCGTTATTATATTCCTTTGGCTAATTGCGTTAAACTCTGTAATTTTTCTATACATTGTGTATAAATCTGGGAGTTATTAGAAGCTGTGATACCATATAAAAGAATAATAATATAAAAGTATAATTTTGTATAGGACTGGTAAAACTCAACAGACCTGATACCATGACCATAATCTGAACAGTTTTAAATCACTGTAATAGCTTCAACTCTGTCAATTTCTTTAATCCAAATAGATTGACCAACATTTAAGTAAGAGATGAAGAAAAAATGCCTAGCTTCTAACGGAAAGATAATACTACATAAAAGCAACCGTTACATAAATGAAAATCTCTAAGGCAAACAAATAATCAGATCCTCTATTTGTGGTTTAATAGACAAAAATAGGACAAATTTGGTAATCTCACAGGGTGGAAAATTTATACAGAATATAAAAGCATACTTATTTCTGTTTTGTTTTGTTTTGTTTTAAGGGTATCAAGCCTTGAATTTACTCAGCACTTTCCAAAGTACTCCCACATCCATCAAATTCTTACACTTTAACTTCGTAAGACGGACAACTTTCTATTACAAAATAAACAACTAAGATTCAGAGATGTGAAGCTAAGTTGTTCAAAGATGTAGTTAATAAACAGCAAAGCTAGAATTGTTTTTTAAGTTCTTTCAGTGCCAAACGTAGGTTTTTTCCCCTATTATTTCACTCTGCAGATAGTTTAGTCAGGAAAATAGAGATCATACCAAGAAAGTTCATAGAAGGAGTTTGACTGGCAAAACTAATTACAAAGGTGTTGCAAGAGCCTAATGACTGACAGGGAAAGGTGAGGCAACAGCCAATATCACCTCCAGGTCTGGAAGGAAATCGAGATGATGTGATAGTGTTGCCAAGTTACGGGGGACACTTGGAGGGAATGAGTTGCTACGGTGGAAGATACTTGGTAGGGCTGAGATCATGAGATGGGCTGCCTGCAGGAAACTGGAACCCCAGAGTAGTTCTAAGGAAAGCTGTTCTTCAAATTAAATAGTACCACCTAAGTGTTAGTAATTCTCTCCCACGAAATATACACACTCAAAGGCTGCACTATAATTAAGTTTTAGACATTAGTTAGAAAATTGCACTACACCTGTGGCTCTCCAAAGAATTTGTTGTAGGATCTCTGTAAAGCCTTATTGAGAACCTCTAAGAGCTTTTGATTATATGGGTGCTAGAGACAAAATGTTTATGGTCACTGAAATTGATACGCTGAAATCTAATACTCAGTGTGATGGTATTAGGAGTTTGTGACTTTGGGAGTTCCTGAGAGTGGACTTCTCACGAATGAGATAAGTGCCCTTATACAAAAGTCCCCAGAGACCTCTTTTATCTCCTCTGCCATGTGAGGACAGGGTGGGAAAAGGTACGTCCGAACGAAGAAGTAGGTCTTCATCAGACACCAACTCTACCAAAGCCTTGGTCCTGGACTTCCCCCAGCAAACTCTACTTCCCTGTCACTGGACAACAATTTCAGAATGTTAGACTAGTGCTGATATTAATCAGAGACTTTCATTTTAAGATATTTAAAAACTTTTAATGTCAAATTTTTTACTTATTATCCTCTCTGCTGTTTCTCCTTAATCAATTATCCATGAGTATGTATTTTCCACCACTTATCCGACACCTTTCTTAATTATTTTCCTAATTTTAACTTGTAAATATCATGCCAAAAAAAAAAAAAACTTTGACTACATTTAACGATATTACATATAAACCCTTTCACTGGGAATTGGGCGGACAAAGTTGGGAAAAAGAGCTGGGATATTTGTGTATGAAAGGGAGAAAGAGAGAGAGATTTTAAGGAGTTGGCTCAAGGGACTGTGGAGTCTGTCAAGTGTGTAATCTGTAGGTCCAGCCAGCCAGCTGGAAACACTGCCAAGATTTGAAGTCACAGTCTGGAACCCAAAATCACAGTGCAGGCTGACAGGCTGCAAACTGAGGCAAGATTTCTAAGTTACCTTTTTGAGGCGGAATTCCTTGTTCCCTGGGAAACTTCAGTTTCTTCTCTTAAGGCCTTCAAGTGATAAGATGAGGCCCTCCTGCCTTACGGAGAATAATCTCTTTTCTCTCCAGTTAATTTGTTGTAAATGTTTATCACATCTACAAAATTCCTCACACAGCATCAGATTAGCATTTGACCAAACAACTGGGAATCACAGGCCTGCTACATTGACATATAAAATTAACTATCTGTGAGAGTCAATACTGAGTGTCAGCTGGATTGGATGAAAGGATACAGTGTATTGACCCTGGGTGTGTCTGTGAGGCTGTTGCTAAAAGAGATAAACTTGTAAGTCAGTGGCCTGGGGAAGGCAGATTCCATCCTTAATCTTCTGGGCACAATCTAATCAGCTGCCAGTGAATATAAAGCAGGCAGAAAAACATGAAAAAGAGAGACTGGCCTAGCCGCCCGGCCTATTTCTTTCTCTGGTACTGGATGCCTCCTGCCTTCAATCATTGGACTCCAGGTTCTTGAGTTTTAAGATTCAGACTGACTTTCCAGCCTATTTGTAGGAACTTGTGATAGTATAAGTTAATACTTAATAAACTCATATATATATTTATATAGTATAAGTTAATACTTAATAAACTCCCATATATACGTATGAACTGAACCCTCATATATAAATATATATATACACATAGGAACTCTCTCATATATATATCTATGACTCCTATATATCTATGACTCCCATATATATATGAGTTTATTAAGTATTAACTTATACTATCACAAGTATAAGTTATACTCTCATATATATATATATATATATATATCACTCCCATATATAGACATAGATATAGATATAGATATATATGAGAGAGTTCATATATATATACACACATATATATATGGAGTCATGGATATATATATGAGAGAGTTCATATATATATATATATATATATATATATAGAGAGAGAGAGAGAGAGAGAGAACCTATATATATTCTCTAGAGGGACAGAACTAATAGAATATATATATCTTGAGAACCCTGACTAATAAACTATGCCATAATCTTAATATGTGTGTTTACCAAATTGATGCATCCATGGAAAGACAAAGTTTATCTTGTTTTTGCATTGGCACAGATTCATTTCTCCCTCTCTCCACTTTTGATCTTTTTCTAATGTTCCATATGATTTCCATGTTCCAAAGTTTGCAACAGGAAAAGGTGATGCAATTCAGGAAGAAGGAAAAGTCAAGTCTAGTTATCTCCACTTCAAGCACTTCGTAAACTGCAGTGTTGATCACAATGAAAAACAAAGAAAAGTGGTGGGCAGGAAATAAGATTAGAAAGCCTACATTGTTGGCATTTTTTAAGGGTTGATGAACTATATTATCATTCACCCTAAGAAGTAATTGAAAGAAATGCTTTGGAGTCATGAAAATAATAATTATTATTATAATAAAAACTACTTTCTCCTGTCAAATTATTTGAATATTCTTATACACCTTTAAACAATGATTAATTCTTGCTCTTCTCTAGAAGGTTCTGTATGTAAAGCTGCACCAAATGTAATTTAAAACTATTGTTTATATTAAACTTGTTGACTTCATATTTTCTCATTCATATGCAAATATTATATTTATTTTTTGCTTTCTGAGAAATAACAATTTTTCATTAGTTAATTATGCCTCCAAGGAAGAAAAATCCCAGAGCTAAACCAAGGCAATAATTTAACACTAAAACAAAATTATAAATTCCAAAAGGTGTTATTTAAAAGTTTGATTTACATGTTTACCTGAAGGCCTTTTATTAAAGGAGACCAAGATAGAATCTCATGTGATTTAATTATGAGTCAAATTTTTCTACTTAGAAGATGTGGCTATTCTTACACATATAACAAGTAACACATAAAATATGTATTAAATTTACATTCTGTAACTTAACTTGAATAATAACAAGAAAGAAATTTATTCAGAGAAAGCTGACTAATACGTGTTCAATGTCTAGTTCGTTGAGTAGTATTAACTTTGCTCATTTCATTAAATTAGTTAAGTTTGGAGATCACACACACTGCACTGGTTTTGGAGTTCAAATGCATGGACAGTCCTTGTAATCCTATTTCAAGTTAGTACAACTAACCTGGAAAAAAGACATGTCATTAAATTCCTGTGTAGTCTTAACTAGCCAGATTTTGATTAAAAAATAATCTTAAATTTTCTGTTCTCAGTTTCCTTTCCACAACCTAATGAGTACAAGCTTAATTGTTTTGGAAACTCCCAGAAATATTTACAGTAAAATAGAATCATTATTTCCATCATCATTTTTACAAATATTGCGTAACTAGTAGAAGCAGCTCAAGAAAAAAGGAGTTTTACAAAGAGAATTAAGTCACTTACACATTCCAGCTTCAGTGTTATGCATGGTTAGAGACACCATTGGATTTAATTAGCAATTCCTCAAATGCAATTCCACAGGAGTATTCAAGAAGACTTTTAAAAATGGTACATAAATGAAATAAAAAATATGGTTACATTTATATTTTAGAGTGAATTAGAAAATTCAAGCAAATTTCTTAACATTTCAACTACAATGCTGAACATAAGTCAATAAGCAAAAAGTATTTTATCCCTAAAATGGGAAAACTAAATTCGGCTTTTTATATGTAGATGTTTCATTATAGACATAAAGAGAGAAATTAGCTTTAATCCTTAGTATAAAAATTAATGATCATGAATGAAAAAGATATTGGTCTAATCCCAGCTCAAATGTACAAGGGATTACCTCAGTAGTGGCCTTATGTTTAAGATATTTCTCCAGGAATCCTACTTTGTGGTATTCTAAATGGAATATCGCTCTTCATTTACAATAAAAAGGAGAAATGATTGTGTTAAATAAGTGTACACATCAGTGATGGAAAAGTTATATAGCTGAATCTATTCTTTAAAAAGCATAGAAAGAAATAGTAATGCACTACAATTTTTACAGTGAGTTAAACAATCGTATTGTCCATAATGCAAAAATAACATAAAGGAGATGTTTGCAAAGATCAAGCCTTTAGATAATATATAATATACATTATTCATTTGGCAATATTTTATTTACTTCTAAATATAAAATAACAATACCCATGTGGTAATGTTTTATTTAACTCAGTTTGAGAATGGCTTATACTATCAAATGGAAATTATTTAGTTTAGCATTGGCTTCTAAGTTGAAATAGACAGGTCCTTTCTTATCATTATGAAATTGTAAGTCAATTGGGCATCTATATCAAGCTTTTCTTACCATCAACAAGTATCTATAAAATGTACTGACATCAGAAACTATTTTGCCAGAAAGTTTACTTTTAATACAGGCATCAGAAAACTTTTTCTGTTAAAGGTCATATGGTAAAAGTTATTGGTTTGGCAGGCCACTCGGTCCTATGACAAATTCTCCATTCTGTCATTGTAGCATGAAAGTGGCAGAGACATTACAAAAAGAATGGATGTGACTATTAACCTAAAACCTAATTTATAAAAACAAGATGTTTTAGTCGGTTCTCACATTACTATAAAGAAATACCTGACACTGGATAATTGATAAAGAAAAGAGGTTTGACTCACACGTCCACAGGCTGTAAAGCAAGCATGATGTTAGCCTCTGCTTGGTTTCTGGGGAGGCCTCAGGAAACTAGCAATCATGGTGGAAGGTGAAGGGGAAGCCGAGCAGACACTTCACGTGGCTGGAGCAGGGGGGAGACAGAGCTGGGGGGAGGTGCTGCAGGCTTTTACACAACCAGACCGCAGAAGAACTCAAGCAATATCAGGTTAACAATAGCAAGGGAATAGTGCTAAACCATTCATGAGAAATTCTCTCTGGTTATCCAGTCACCTCCCACCAGGCCCTACCTCGAGCATGGGGAGCTACAATCCAATCTAAGATTTGATGGGGACACAGATTCAAACCATATCACAAGACTGGCCAAAGAGGCCTCTTGGCCAGATTTGGACTTCTGGCTATATTTAACCCACAAAATGTAGCTTGCTAATCCATTTGAATGGAATAGAACATACAACGTTGAACATTATTTGCATAGATACTGTGTTAGCCATGTCATACACAAATCAACTCAATAAATATTATCATATTATTTTTCTAATTTTATGCAACTCCTGCATGACCATATCTAGTGATCTTTATAAAATACCACTCTTTTTATTCTAATTGTTTAAATTTGAGTTTAAAAATCAGAATATTTTTGAACTTCTAGATGCTTCATTTGGTTACTTATACCTGTAGGCAGGACGGAGAAAGAAAATTTCCGCCAACAAAACATGTGAATGCAGATAATGAGTTTTAATGTTCTTTATAAACCACTCAGTGGCATTGAAATAATTAGAACCTGGATCTCTTATCTTCAAGTATAAAACCAGTACTTCAGAAACTGTCTCTTAGAAATTCTGTTAGGGACTTGGTTTTGGAAAAGGTTAGCTGTAACCAGTATTGGGCTTAATTATCAGCCTTTCACATGGACAATTACATGAGAATCTATATCAGCACATTTTCCTCCTAATTATACATTTTTTTATTGAAAAAAGTACAATAAAAGAAGCTTCCAAATATAAATTTATTTTAGACTTTTTTCAAACCAGAAGGAATAGTTAATCAATTTCTTCTTCCTGCAAACAGAAAGAAAAAACTGGTTAGGTACATAATTATTCTAATCACTGCTTAATAGAGTAAAATATTACATAATAGAAAATGTTTTACTTATTTTAAGAGAAGAAAGGCTAAAGACATTGCCATCTCCTGCATGTTCTAGAGGAACTTTGTAAAAGGTAAGGCACTTTACCTTTTTAAAAGCAGTTTGCTTTTGCATGCAATTTTTTTTTTTTTTTTTTTTTTTGAGACGGAGTTTCGCTCTTGTTACCCAGGCTGGAGTGCAATGGCGCGATCTCGGCTCACCGCAACCTCCGCCTCCTGGGTTCAGGCAATTCTCCGACCTCAGCCTCCCAAGTAGCGCGTGCCTGTAATCCCAGCTAATTGGGAGGCAATTTTAAAATATTACATGTAACACATAATTTATTGTAAGAATTACTTTGGGCTCTTTCAGGGAGGTCAAC
>CAUYOR010134455.1:0-20000 GCA_963573925.1 Callimico goeldii
CAACCCTACACAATCTCCCCCAACACTATAGAATTTCCCCAACCCTACACGATCTCCTCAACCCTACACAATCTCCCCCAACACTACAGAATTTCCCCAACCCTACATGATCTCCCCAACCCTACACGATCTCCCCCTAACACTACAGAATCTCCTCAACCCTACACAATCTCCCCCAACACTATAGAATTTCCCCAACCCTACACGATCTCCTCAACCCTACATGATCTCCCCCATACCTAAACAGTCCCCCCAAACCCTGCACAATCTCCCCCAACCCTAAACAGTCTCTCCAACCCTACACGATCTCTGCTCCCAGCCTTGGGTGCCTCTATACTTATTTTTTTTCTTCCAGGCTAGGGAGAGCCCAGGCCTTCTGTACCTGCAATTCTCTGAGGGGAGGACTTCTCCTCAGACACCTCATGGTGTCTTCTCCTCCTGTGGGTGCCACTTCCGCTGAAGGGCCCTATCTGACAAACCCTGGCCAAAGCAGCTCCCTGTCACTCACCCCTCCAGTTGTCTCATCACAGCGCCCATCACCAGACACCTGAAGTTGTTTGTATGCACCAAGTGTGTTTATGTGTTCAGGAGCTCAGGGGCTGTGTCTGCTCTGCCCACTCCTGGACCCAGCCCGCCTGGGCTGCTGTGTGACCAGCTACAAGGCTGGGGAACAGGTAGGGTGGATCCCATGGCCCCTGCTCAGAGGAGTTCCTTCTCCAGATCTTCCATGGTTCACCATCATGCCTGGCCCAGCCTCAACTGTGCAAATGGACTGAGTTACTTCCTAACCTTTCCCAGCCTCAGCTTCTCCATCTGCCCAGGGCTGGGGGTGCAGGGCTGCAGGCAGGCAGAGTGGGCTGATTGTGGGGGCTGGGGCATGGGGGCCCGGCTTCACGCTCCTGATGCCTCCCATGGGAGAGCAGAGTCTGCAGACAGCTGGGAGTCTCACCCAAATCCTCAGATGCTCCTCAAAGGCATTCCTGGAAAGACACCAGGTGGGCCAGTTCCTCCGGGGCCCTCCAGGGTGTACACAGGATGGGTGGCCAGGGAGGTCAAGGGTGGTAAGCCTCAGTGGGGATACCTTCCTGCCATGAGAAGTGCAGGTCTGGGATTCTGGAATCTGGGGGTTGAGGACTGGAATCACAGCAGTGTCCCCAGCTGTTTGCGGGACTTTAGGTGCATTGCTGTCTCAGCCCCATCTGTTCATCCACAGAAAGGGGTACCTGGCCAGGTAGGAGGCTTGGGGACGAGCAGAGCTTGAGCACCTACAAAAGCACCCAGGTTCATGACTGCATCTGATTGAGGTCCGATTGAGAGCCTGAGGACTCCCTGAGTTTGGTTGCTACCAAATGCCATATTTGGCATTTTCAGTAACAAGGTTTCTCAGCCCATCCCAACTCCTCTGAGGGGTCTCTGGCCTCTAAAGGGCCACCTCCCAGAAGTAACCCCTGAGGTGGGGAAACCTTCACGGATGGGGAAACCATCTCCCACAAGCCACCTACGAACAGAACCCCAATCTGCCCGCAGGTGTGGCTTAGGCACAGCCACGGCGACTCACACGCCCAACACAGCCCCTCCCACAATCAACCTGGTCTCTGAATTTACAGCAAAACCTGGTTTCCTCCCCAGGTTTATATTGCTGTTTTAAGAACAGCAATATGCTACTTAAATGTGTATTTTTATTGCTTTCTCTATTATAAGTAAAAATATTGTAATGCCATCTGACGCTCTGCCAGCTGTCTGCACAGGCACGGGTGGCACCATTCCGGAGCAAAAGCCGGGCAGGCAGTGGGTGTGTGGGGGGCGTGCTGCCTGGGGAGGCACACTTGGATTTCTGCTTAGGTTGGCCTCACATATGCCAGGCCACATGTTCCCAGGCTGGGAGCCGGGTAATCGCACCCATTTATCTTGCTATAGTTGAAAGTGCAAACATAAAATCACGCCAGTGGTGGTGGCAGCTATGGAGTCATAGGGTGCAAATAAACTCCAGGGTCACGAGGGCTGGCTGCAGCCCTGGCAAGCTTCAGGGAATGCGGGGAGGAGACGTGACTGGGACCAGGAGCTCGAGGTTCACAGGTCATGGCCCCTCCCCACTCTGGCGTGAAGCTCCAAGCACGTATCTCGGTGGAAGTCGGCACCTGACGTTTAGCAGGCTGGCCGGCCTCAAGGACCAATGGCGGTGGGTACATTTTTGTCAAACACGCCTGTGATTAATAATGTCCAGGACGGACATGATGGTTCACATCTGTCGTCCCAGTGCTTTGGGAGGCCAAAGCCGGAGGATTGCCTGAGCCCAGGAGTTCAAGACCAGCCTGGGCAACATAGTCAGACCCTGTCTGTGCAACAAATACAAAAATTAGCTGGGCTTGGTGGTCTGTGCCTGTGGTCCCAGCTACTCGGGAGGCAGAGGAGAGAGGATCACTTGGGCCCAGGAGGTCAGGGCTACAGTGAGCTATGATTGTGCTACTCTGCTCCACTGTGTGTTACAGAGCAAGACTCTGTCTCAAGAAATAAGATTAAAAGTTTTTTTTTTTTAATGTCCAGAAGATGGCATACTAATGGTAAAGTGGGAAAAACAAAAAACCACAGACCAGACCCAAGGTTGAAACCAGACCCAAGGTTGAAACCAGACCCTGGTGAATCTGGCCAGGTAGTATTTGCTACATAGTATGTTTTTTTAATTGCAGTGAAATATACATAACATAAAATTCACCATCTTAACCATTTGTAAGTGCACAGCTCCACAGCATTTGGACCTCACTATGTTGTGTCAACAGCCGAGTGGCGCTGTTAACATCTTTGAAATAGTTGCCAGCATTTGGAAATCAGGAGATGTAGACTTTCAGCTTCTCTTGCAAATCTCATACAGAACAAAGCTCCAGCAACTCCGGGCTGGGGCCTCTGCCTGCCGGCCGAGGCTCCTGCTACCAGCCTCCCCTGTGCCCTGCCCTGCCCAGCCCAAGAATCAGTGAGCAGGGCTGGGCTGGCCCACATTCATGCCAGCCCTGGAAGTCCAGAGGGACCAGCCCAGCTCCTCTACTAACTCTCAGAGGCCTTGGCCTGGCTCGAGGTGGGCAGGCAGGCCTCTCTACAGCTGACAAGGCACCTCCGAGGGTAGCCATGCCTGTTAGAACCACCTTCCAGCTTTCCAGGTCCCCAGGCCCCATCATTAAGAACCTGTCACCAGGAGAAGTGTCTTCCGTGTTTAGTGGTCCACCAGGATGGCATCTGTTGTTCCCTGCTGCGTCCCCGGCCCCTAAACACTGCCAGGTACGTACTGCTTCTGGATGGCTGGCTGGAGCTCCCTTCTGCTGACAAGCCCCACACCCATCCTGCCCCCTGGGGCTGACCACTCATCCCAGCCCCTAGAACACTGCCAGGCACAGCACTGCTGCTGGATGGATGGAGCTCTTGTTCGCTAACCAAGCCAGCTGGCACCACCCATCAAGGAGACTTGCCTGACCCCTGTGACCGTGAGTTTATGGCCCTGCTCTGAGCTGAGACACCCACTTTACAGATGAGAAAATGGGCCTTGCAGGCTGGAGACAGGGCAGGACCCACAGCAGTCTGAGCCTCCAGGCTGAGACGCCCTCTGATACCGGGCAAGTGTCCTCTGCCCCTGCCATCCTCCCAGCTCTTCAGGAACTCCAGATTAAAAGGCATCGCTGCCCCACAAGGCCAAAACCACCAAAGGGCCTGACCTTCCCTGAGGCCCAGAGATTCAGCAGGGCTGGGGTGGGAGACTGGAGAGTGTGATGCTCATAATTTAGCGAAACGGAGGTGGAGAAAGCCAGGGAGGAAGGAGGAGGAGACGGAGAGTGGCGGAAAACATTCCCAGCCAATCACTTTGATGTTCGGCCCATGAAACTTCTCAAATTATAAAAGAGAATCACTTTTGAGCCTTTAAGTGGCTCCGAATAAACCAACTGTCCAAAGATACAATGAAAAACCGACACCAGCTCTCCGTAACAAGGCAGGAAAAATTGTCAGCACTGAGATGAATATTAAAAGCCCTATCCGTGAAAAACACCCTGGAAACATGTTTTAAAGGATCAGTGTGAGGGAAGGTGATTACGAGGGCGATTATCTGAGGCAGCTGGAGAGGCCAGGCTGGGCACCCACAGAAGCCACTGCTCCAAGAAGGGACAGGAGGCGAGAAGTGGGAGAGCCCGCAGCCATGGGGAGAGGGGAGGTGGGCGCTGGGCCTGTCTGTGTCTGCAGGGGTCCGTGCACCTGACCAGGGGTCACGGGTCTCCTCAAGCTCCGGGGCACAGCTGTGTCCTCCCCACCTGCCCCACTGCAGACCTCCCATCTCCCCTGCCCCATCCAGCCTCAGAAGATGTGATCAGGGTGGGGCTGGACGCACCAGCTCTCTTGTGCCAGCCCCAACTTGGCTGCTGATGCCCTGGTGGCTGTGGCTGCCTCATCTCTCTCTGGCCTTGGTTTTCCAGGTGGGGTGGGTGAGCCTGGGGTGTCCAATGGGCACCTGGGCTCTTTCTCCTGTGACAAGTCGAGGGAACCAGATGGCGGGTGTGACGCATCAAGACCGGGACTGCAGGGTTCCTTTGGGGCGGGGGCAGGGGGAGGGAGAGGCCCAGCAGGGGGACAGTAAGAAGCCCCCACTGGATGCCCCCCTCCTCCTGTGCCAGCACCCACAACCTGGCCCTGCTGACAGGGACCCTACTCCGTGCCCCACGCCCATCCCTGCTCCCTGGGGCTGACCACTCACTGCCCACGCCATCTCCCCTCCAGCCCTCCACTCACCCCCCAGCAAGCCCCGCAAGCATGTTGGCAACTGGGGCCCGGAGGCAGCAGGCAGAGTGTCAGTGCACACGTTGCACCCAGGACCTCCATGAAGGAGGAGGCCACAGGCCCTGCTTTCAGGGGATAAAGAGGTTGTGACCATCGAACTTTGCCAGCTACATACACAGGCCTACTAAGGACCCACACTGCAGGGAGCTCCTGACCCAGCCCGGGGCAGCCACGAGCCAGAAGCCCCGGGGGGCCTGTCTTGTGCTGAGGCCTGGCCACCCTCTCTCTGCTCACACTCAGGGTCTCCCTCGGGGGAGTCAGACAGCAGGAGGACTCTCCAGGCCCCCTCAAAGGTTACCCCTTCCACCCAGTGGCCCTGTTGAGGGAACCTCCAAGCTCCTCCTGTAGCCTGGCTCCCCAAGGGCTCCTGTGGGCTCCAGGATTGCAACTGGGTCAGCCCCTCTCCTGCCCTTCCCTTGCAGCCCCCATCATGCAGGCACTTGATAAACTAGTTTTTGGTAAATGCCAACCTTCTGCCCTGCACCTTCTATACCCATCCAGGTGACCCTGCAAACAACCCCTCCACGGTTAGCAACCAGGGTTTTTAATTAATTTATTTATTTAGAGACAGAGTCTCATTCTGTTGCCCAGGCTGGAGTGCAGTGGTGCAATCACAGCTCACTGCAGCCTCCCCTTCCTGGGTTCAAGTGATCCTCCTACTTCAGCCTCCCAAGTACCTGGGACTACAGGTATGTGCCACTATGCTCAGCTAATTTTTCTTTTTTAATTAAAAAAAATTTTTTTAGGCTGGCCACGGTGGCTCACACCGGTAATCCCAGCACTTTGGGAGGATGAGGTGGTTGGATCATCTGAGGTCAGGAGTTCGAGACCAGCCTGGCCAACATGGTGAAAACATGTCTCTACAAAAATTAGCCAGGTATGGTGGTGAGCACCTGTAATGCCAGCTACACAGGAGGCTGAGGCAGGAGAATTGCTTGAATGGAGGCAGAGGCTGCAGTGAGCCAAGATCACGCCACTATACTCCAGCCTGGGGGACAGCCTAGGGGCAAGACTCTGTCTCAAAAAAAAAAAAAAAAAAAAAATTAGCCGGCGTGTTGGTGCATGCCTGTAGTCCCAACTACTTGGGAGGCTGAGGCAGAAGAATTGCTTGAGCTGGGAAGGCAGAGGTTGCAGTGGGCCAAGATCAAGTCACTGCACTCCAGTCTGGGCAATAGAGTGAGACTCCACCTCAAAAAAAAAGTTGTAAAGAGGAGGTCTCACAAAGTTGTCTAGACTGGTCTTGAACTCTCAGCCTCAAGGGATCCTCCCACCTTGGCCTCCCAAAGTGCTGAGATTACAGGCATGAGTCATCACACTTGTCTGGTTTTTAAAAGTTTTTGTAGAGACAGGGTCTTGCTATGTGGCCCAGGCTGTTCTCAAACTTCTGGGTTCAAGGGATCCTCCCACATGAGCCTCCCAAAGTGCTAGGATTACTGGTGTGAGTCATCCTGCCCAGCCGTATGTAGGTTTTAGAGAAGAGACCTAGAGCCGGGCACAGTGGCTCACGCCTGTAATCCCAGCACTTTGGGAGGCTGGGGCAGGCAGATCACCTGAGGTCAGGAGTTCGAGACCAGCCTGACCAATATGGAATATGGTGAAACCCTGTCTTTAAAAAAAAAAAAAAAAATATATATATATATATATATATATATATATATATATATATATATATGAAAGAAAATAATAAAAAAAGAGAGAGAGAGACCTAGGAAGCTTCAAAAGGGACTGGGCTGTCCTCTCAGCACTTTGGGAGGCTGAGGTGGGAGGATCACCTAAGCCCAGTAGGTCGAGGCTGCAGTGAGCCATGGTTGTGCCTCTGCATGCTGGCCTGGGCTGCAGATCGAGATCCTGTACCTAATAAATAAATGAATAAAGAAGCTTCAACCTGTTAAGTAATTTGCAGGTGGATATCGGCCCAGGGCTGCAGGTTCAGACACTGGGGGTCCTTCCACCCCCTGGGATCAGAGAGCCACATCCTAAAAGCCCAGGACTTGCCCTGGTGCACCCATGCCCCACTGCACCCCAGTGCCCCAGAGACCCCGTCTCCCAACTCCTAGGCGGGAGCTCCCTCGGCAGCCCTCTTCCCTGACAACCCCAGATTAGTCACAGCAGGTGGACAGGGTGGGTTTCCAGGAGTCCAGGGTTTCTGGGGCAGGGGGGCGGGGCAGCCGCTGTGTTTTGTCCTCTGTGCTGTTCCTTGTAATTAAGAGTAAACTTTGTAGCAATGTCTCTCTTTCTGCTGTTGTCTCACTCCGCCTCCCAAATGATAAATTGTTAATGAACACCTGTTACAATGCTAATGAAAGTGGAATCCGTATGTAAATAAAGAAAATTTAATAAGTTAACAAGGTGGATTAAAATGCCTCAACCTCCTCCTCGGGAGCTAATCTGGACCAAACACGAAAGAGGGCCCGTCTAAGCAGAACCGTGGCGCGCCGTCACCTCCACACACTTTCCAAAATATAATTAATATTTTAAAAATTTATAAAACTGAAATCAGAGGTCTAGATTGTAACAAACAAAATATCCATCTTTAATCTGCTACCCAGGGGCCACCCAGGTCCTCCTCCCACCGCCTTTTCCTTGCTTGGAAAATGCAAGAGGTTCGAACTTGGGAGCCGATGGCCCAGAAGGCGTCAGCACCCGCACAGGAGCTCTGAGTTCAAATCCCGAGCCCGTTCCTCCCAGCCCTCCTGGGCGTCTCTCTCTGCCCCCGGCCCGCAGGAGGGTGGGCTGCCGGGCAGGGTGCTGACGGTCTACTCTTCCAAATGGGGTTTTCCTCATTGTCTCATGCCTCATGGGCAGCCTCAGGGGGCAACCATACCACCCTGGATTCAAAGTTCACAGAAGAGAGTTTTAGGTACCTCTGAGGCTGGGCTGAAATTCTGGCCTGGGGAGCGGTGGGCTTGGAGCAGATGGAAGCTTGGCGGTCTAAGTTCCCCAGCTGCTGCCTCTCCACTTTACAGAAGGGGTCCCTGAAGGCTAGGGGACCTTGCACTGCCCAGATCCCCACTGCCACTCAGGAGGGGCTGGGCCTGACCCGAATCAGCTCCAGCTACTGACCATCGGGGCCAACCTCTCTGAGCCCTGGCTTTCCCTTCTGGAAAACAAGAACGAGAGAGGGCTCACTGCACAGGGTCCAATAACTGTCTCATGACCCTCAGTGGGGAGGCAGGGGAGGGTTCCAGGTGGGGCTTGGTACAGGGAGGGGGAGGGGACACGGAGCAGCATCACCTGAGGATCTGCCACCCCAAGAAGGGTGGGGTGGACATGTCTAGGGATCCAGGCCCCTTCCCTGCAGCACCCTCCATCCACCCTGGCCCCCCTGGCTGCCCTGGGGTACAACCACCAACTCATCAACCCTTCTGTTATTCTCCACCCATAGGGCTCGTGGGCTGCTGTTCTGGGGCAGGGGCTGCACCAGTCTCTCACTGCAGCATTCCTCAAGCTGTCCTCTCATGACAGTCCCAAGATGGGGGGACAGTAGCCTGGCACAGGTAGGACATTGAGGATGAGCTCTGCCCAGTCCCACCTTCCCACGGACCAGGAGAGAGGAAGGGATCAGCCAGTAGGACCCTGCAGCTCAGCCCATGCTCCGCGCTCCTGCCTGCACAGGGCCCCTATGCTCAGGGAGACTCTATTATGCTCCTACTGTATACCGGGCACCATCCTTGGTGACAGATGCACAGGGGGACCAAGCCAAGACCCTGCCCTTATGCTGGGGAGCCAGACACTGGGCAAGTAAACAAACATAAACTAGAATGAACCCCAAGTAGGGAGAAGTGCTGGCGAGGTATGGGGAAGAAGTGAATTGGGGTTTCACGGGACAGTGAAGCAGGAGGTGGCTGGTGGCATTTTAGCTGGGGCGGGCAGGCAAGGCGACCTCCAGCAGGGACCTCACTGAATCTCAGGAGCATGCCGTATGGACACCAGGAGGATTCGTGTTCCAGAAGGAACCACAAAGACTCAGGCAGGAGGAGCTGGTGTGCGTGGGAAGTCGGGAGGCTGGGAGGCTGGAGAGGAGCCCCTTGGGGTATGGTGGAGGTGAAGTCAGGGCAGGGCTGGCCCAGGGCTCTCTGGGCTCTGTCCAGCAGCTTCTCACTCACCTGGGGACCCTCCCTCAGGCTAGACCCTGCTTCTGGATGCCAGAGCCAAAGCCTGGGAGGTTTGGTGTGTAAACCAGAGCCCCCGGCCCACCTGCCTCTGATCTGCCAGCAATTTAATGCATCACGTGCCACTGTGCGTCCAGCCATTTTTCATCGCTTGACCTCACTTTTAATTAGAGACTAAATTATTCATGCCGTTTGATGGGAGACAGAGCACTTGAGAAGTGCCTGGGCCCTGGGCTGGCTCAGCTGGGCTGGAACCAACCCTTCAAGTCAAACATGAGTGACAGGAGGAAAACCGTCTTCCTGCAGGCTGCCTTGCCCTGCTCTGTCACCTGCCCACCGTCACCTGCCCACCGGTAGGGCTGGGACCCTAGCCCCTTTGGAGGATGCAGCTCGAGATGAAGGGAGCCTAGTGTGCCCTGGGGGCCTGGGCTGCTCCTCTCCTAGTACCCCAACCTCAGGAGAGAGACACCAGGCTTGGCCATGGGGCAGGGCTGGTTGGCTGGGCACCTCAGCACCAGCCTCTTCCTCCTGGCCCTTATCTGGGCCTCATGGGACAGAGGAGAGGGCAGGAGGCCTCCCAGGAAGCCCAGGGCTTTGGCCGAGGACAATGAGGAGGAGCTGACCCGGTGCCTCCCTCTCCCTTCCTCTGCCCCCAAACCTCTGCACCCCTGAGTTGAGGACTGACTTCCTCTGTGCTCCAACCCAGGGTCATCGGGGATGTCGCCTGGAGGAGGAGAGGCTGCAGGCACTCTGCCCTTCCCTTTATCCCAGCGCCCGCAACAGAGCCTTGCCCTCAGATCAGGCCCCAGGCCAGTGAGCAACTGGAGCTGGGGTCACCAGAGTGTGCCCCAGGCCAGGCCAGTCCTGCCCCAGGGGCAGGGGAGGAGGGGCTTCCGCAGCACAGGGAGATCCCAGAACTGTGTATTCACAGACCCAGAGGTGGAGTCTGCGGTGGCCCCACTGAGGCCAGTGTCAGCACCCCCATGTTATAGACAAGGAGGCCAAAACCTGAGCTTCGGAACTGCCCTGAGACCCCACAAGGAGGGACGAGGGTAGAGAAGCAGGAACTTCTCAGGCAGGTGCCTCCCCCTGTGGCCCCTTACAGCCCCCCACCCCTACTCCCACATTCTCCCAGCCATCTTAGGATCAGTCCCTCCACCCTGAAGGTGAAGCACTCTACGGAAGCAGCCAGCTGCAGGGCCACAGAGCTGTGTGTCCTTGGGCAAGCATCCACACCTCTCTGAGTTTCTGCTTCCTCTAAAAGAGCACCCCTCTATCAGCCTCTCAGAGGTGTCAACAGGGCTGGGACATGAGGCCGGGAAAGGACTTTTGAACTCTCCAGCATCCCTCAGGATGCAGCTCCCGGTTGCTCCTGGGTGGTGGGGACACTGGGCAGGGCGCTTGCTCTGCAGTTTCTCAGGCTGAAGGAGGGACATATGGGTCCCAGAGGACCAGGCTCTGGGTGCTGAAAGGAGGGGATAACAGGTGGGAGAGGACGGCTCCCCTTTCACTGCCCACCCATGCCCCACCACGCTGAGATTTCAGTGCACCTGGCCCCCATCTCTGCCCCAGCAGAACGATGCCTTTTTTGCAGGGCACTGGGAAGGTAGTCTGCCCTCGTTCCCACGGTGGCCCCCCGGCAGCCTGCAGGGGAATAAATCAATCGGCCAGCGGTGGGTGAGAAGGGCTGAGGGGGATGGAGGCCACGTCCTGCTGCTGGACAGGGGCTTCCTCCCCCGCCAAAGGAGCTGAATTTGTCCACGCGCAGCTCCTAGGAAGTTGCCCTTTTCTCTGCAGTATTTGGAAGAAAATAAATTAAATGCAACAAGATTGTTCTAAAGTGCCGTCCCCATAGCGTCATCGCGCTAAATGACAGATGTTTCGCTCTGAAAAGTGGCTCTAATGCCTGTGCAGTAACTTTGTCTCAAATGATTTCAGCAGACGTCAATAGAGGGGCCTGGCGGGGCAGCCTCGCCTGCTGCAGATGCAGCACGGGAGGGTTGGGGGTGGAGCAGGGCCGTGCCTCTGGAGGGCAGGCGCAACTGCCTGGGATGCTGGGTGCTGGGCAGGGAGAGGGGCAGTCTTGTCTGGGATGGTGTGAGTGGCATCAGACGCTGGACTGCAGGGGGCCAGGCAGGGCTGGGGGCAGTCACTTTGGGCAACCACTTCAGGTCACAGAAGGAGCTCAAGTTCCCAGACCTCAGCGTCCCCGTCGCAAACCTCCTTGTCCCTATCCCAGACCTCAGCGTCCCTGTCCCAGACCTCAGCATCCTCATCCCAGACGTGGGTGTATTGGACCTCACTGTGGCACCCTCACAACCCAGTGTAACCCCAAGACTCTGCACCTCATCAGCCAACTCAAGGGCTCCCATGAAACTCTGCGGAAACCCGGAACCCAATGATATTTATAGGAATAATTTCCAAAACAGCTGTTCAAATATGACACCTTGTTGTTCAGGCAGAGGGGGCTGGCATGGGAGAAGACGAGGCAGCTTGGGTTTCTGTTTTCCTTTTTCTTAAATTGTGGTCTTATTTTTTAAATAAGATGGTAGCTGGAGTCCTTGACTGGGAAGCTCGATCCAGTCTTTCAATCCAGCACCTAATCCCCTAACCCTTTATCAAACGCCTAGTCATTTAAAGTGTTATTAAATGCCTTTTTTTGGATTATAATTTTTACTCTTCACTATATGATGGCTATATAATCAAATATTCATTGGATAATGATGATTAAAATATCTAATCCCCCAAAAGATGTTTAGAACAATTTAGGCTACCATTGACTTAATTAAGGGAGTTAGGGGATTAGTGATAAAATGAAGGGGTAATTTTTTTAGAACTAATTTTGTGGTTCCTGTGACTCTGAAACCAGGGGAGGAGGGGGTCGAGGCAGGGGAGAGGCAGGTGCCAAAGGCCAGGGGCCACCCCACCTTGGGGACCCCCAGACCCCTGTGAAGATGAGGAGTGGGTGGCCAGGAAGCTTCTATTCTTGCAGAATGGGGCCTGGGTCCCACCTACGCCACTGTGAGCTCACAGGGTCCCGGTATCAGAGCTGACAGCACCCCTGGCCAGGCCGCCCCACCCTCCTCTATTTGGCTCACTGAACTAAAGCCCCTCTGAATGGTCAGTGGCCTTTGTTGGCTCTGCCAGGCCTCTAGGAAGCCTGCCTTGGCCCACACCAAGGAGCTGGTCTTGGCCCATCATGTCGGAGCTGGTCTTCCCACCTTGCAAGACCGGCTGCTGCTCCTTGTCCCTGCCCTGGGGGAGGGGGTGGGAGGCTTGGCTCCCTGTGGGTAACCAGACTCTGAGGCCTGAATTGAGCCTCACACATGCCTGTCACCTGCATCTTTCTGAACTAAAGGTGGGCTCAGGACAGAATTCTGCCCACAGGCCACAGGGGCTGAGCTCTGGTGACAGCCTAGCCTCCTGGCAAAGGTACAGATTCGTGCCTGAGCCACAGGCCTCATCCCCATGGCCACCCTCAGACAGGAGAGCTGAGCCCTCGAAAGATAAAGGGAGTGGCACCACGCAGGAGAGGCCGGCCTGGCTGCGACAGCTGTGTGGACATGGAGCTGAGAGACCACAGATGTGGGTCACACGCCCACATCCCCACCCCCGTTTCTCTGTGGCTACAGCCCCACCCCTTGGATCTCCCCCAATTCCCTCCCACCGCCTCCCAGCCTGAGTCAGGCCATCCCTTTCAGAGGCCTAAGCCCACCACACAGTGAGATAAGTAGACATTTGTCTGAGAATTAAGCATCACTCATTGACAGGCTGCAGAAATCCACCAACCCACGGGCTCTAATACCCATGATGTTCCAGGGCAGGGGAGGGAAAGAGAAGGGAAAACTGGGACCAAATTCCATATTTACATAAATCTGCAGCTAGATGCAGGAACAGCCTGCCGCCCGCCCCACGTGCCAGCCCCCTTCTCAGGAACTGAGGCCAAGGCCATGCCACGGCTTTGTCCTTGCCTGCCATGAGTCGATGGCCGACTCAGAGCCTGGGGTTTGAGAGGAGGCCAGGGCCTCACCTCCTGCCCAGAAAGGAGCTGAGGGTGGACGGCTCTCACTGCCAGACAGAGCTGCAAGGGACCCCTTCCTCTGTCCTGGGCTGCTTGACCAGCAGAGAAGCTAAAGGTCACACTGACCTTAGTATTTTAGGGAAACAGTTGCCTCCAAACCTTGGAGAAGCCAAGGGAGCAGCTTCCCCAGTAAGGATGTCAGAACCCCCATCCCAAAGTGGGGACCCTAGGTCCCAGCACCCATGCACCCACTTGCAAAGGGGTCAGTGGCTGGGCACCTCGTCTGTGGCAGGCTGGTCCCTCTCTGCCATATGTGTCTTCTTACCTTTCTGGGGCTGCTGTAACAAACACACAGACGGAGCGGCTTACACAGCTGAGACTGACTTCGCAGGGTCTTGGGGGCCAGAAGGCCAAGGTCCAGGTGTGGGCAGGGCCTGCCTCTCTGTGTCGGGCGGCAGCTTCTCTGTGTCCTCACAGGGTCTTCGCTCTACCAGTCTGCGTCCCCGTCCCCTTTCTTTATAAGAAGCCCAGCCCTATTAGATTAGAGCCCACCCTCGGGAGCTTGTTTTATCTGAGTCATCTTTAAATGCCCCATCTCAAAATACCCGCACATTCTGAGGTCCTGGGGGTTAGGACCTCAACGTGTGAATCGAGGGGGACACAGTTCAGCCCCTGACGTATGTTATCCCCCCTGTACTCAGCACCGCCCCACGTGGGTCTGCAAAGGTTAAGCCCAAGGAGCTCAGGCACCCTCTGCCATGGCGCTGAGTCCCTGGTGATCCCACAGCCAGCTGTATCCCCTCAGCATTCAGAGTGGGGCACCTAGAAGCCAGTACGACTCCAAACGCAGGTCCCCAAAACTACCTAGGAGAAGTCTGGCCAGAGGGAAATGAAGTTGGGGACAAGAAGTCCAGCGCTGAATTTCTCCTGCTTCCTCCTTGCTGTTGATAAGGTCAAGGAAGCCCCAGGTGATGTGTGGGAAACCATGGTTGCTCCCTGCAGAAATGAAGTGTCCTGCCCAGAGAGTCCCTGCTTCCCCAACCACTGCCCAGAGAGCTTCCCCAATCACTGTTCCACTCCCGGCCCTTCCACACAGCTGCCCAAGGACGGATGGGGGCGGATTCCGTCAGCTGTAAGACTGTGCCCCAGCCAGGTGCAGTGAGCTGAGATCACACCACTGCACTCAGCCTGGATAAAAGACCAAAACTCTATCTCTGGCTGGGCGTGATGACTCTCACCTGTAATCCCAGTACTTTGGAAGGCCGAGGTGGGTGGATCACCTGAGGTCAGGAGTTCGAGACCAGCCTGCTCAACATGGCGAAACGCTGTCTCTACTAAAAATACAAAAATTAGCCAGACATGGTGGTGAGCACCTGTAATCCCAGCTACCCACTTCATCAGCAAGTTCCCCCAGCAGTCCTGACTCCACCCACACCATCTCCACCATCAAGGTCTCCTGCCCGGAAGCTGCCCGCTCTGCCTCAGTGTGGCTTTCCCAGTAAATAGCCTCTGTGGTGTGCAAAAGGCTTAGGGGAGGGAAGCAGGATTGGACCCAGGAAGAATTTAACACACAGCATGGTTGCAACTGCAGCAGAGGCCCAGCCATCCCATGGGAGCTCTGTCAGAGCCAGCCTAGCCAGAGGCCCAGGCTGCCCTAGCACCAGGCTGCCCTAGCATGGCTAATGTGGGGTGTGGATGGCTCAGAGCAGGAGCACAGTGCTAGGAGAGGCAGCTCCCCTCAGCCCCACAAGCACCTGTCCCAGAGATAGGGTGACACCACGGTTTCGCCCTCCCCAGCCCCAGCGTCCTCCAGCTTCTCATCCCACTGAAAACCCTGGCACAGTGGAGCCTTTGGTCCACACCCTTGTGCTGACCTCCCTGCTCGGCAAGCCCGCCTGTGTGGGGAACGCCTACCAGCTGTGCTCACAGCTGGCGCAGGGACCCAAACACTATCCTCTCCTTTCCTATTTTCCAGGGGACCACTGCCTGCCTCCTGCACAGAACACCAGTTCCATGAAGGCGAGGACCCAAACTGTCCTGCCCACATGCAGCTCAGCACAGAAATCAGGTCTTGTAAATGGGGAAACTGAGGCAGGGGCGGAGGGGAGCGTGCCCAGGCCCCTTCTGGGAAGGTCCCTGGACACCAGTGGGTGGAGCTGTCCTGGCTATTGGAGAAGAATATGTTCTCAATCCCCCCCTCCTAAGGGTGGGGCCCTGGCTGGAGATAAGGCTGGAAGAGGAAAGTTGCTCCGGCCCCAAGCGGCTCCGGTGCGGAGCTGGAACGGGAGGGAGAGGTGGCTTTGAAATCCTGCCACTGCATCCACAGCTTGATGAGGGCAGTGTTGTAGTTACACTTTTTTAATTAAGTGAATAATTAAAAAGAAGTTGATTATCAATTAGCTAATTAAATAATCCATTTTACTTTCATATTCCCGCTTTCCCCCTATTTTTTTCTTTCTTATATTTTTCTTCCCCCCCCCCCTTTTTTTTTTTCTTTTTTGGTTAATCACTGTGGCCTCGGTAATGAGCCGCCTCGGGTTGCCAAGCAACCGGCTCCCAGTTAAACAGTCGCAGCTGCCTCCGTCAGCGCCCTGACGGCTGCGGGGGGAAGGGCGGGTCCTCGGAAGCCCCTTCTGCGCGGCGCCCAATGACACCCACGGCAGACACGCCCGGCGGTGGGGGACCCGGGGTGGTCCACGCGGTCCACGCCCTCCACGCGCTCCAGGCTCTGAGGGTCGGGGGTTGTGCGGCCCGCCTCCCCTTTCCGCCCCTCTGACCCCCTCAGAGCTGCCTTTCACGCTTCGGCGCTGCGGGCCTCAGTTCCCCGGTTGCTGGGGCTGGGATCCCGCTGCCCCAAGGACCGGCTGAGAGCTTGGAGCGCTGCCTGGGGGCTGGGGGCAGGAGGCAGGCAGCCCTGAGGCCTGCGCGCCCCCCACACCAGGGCCCAGGAACACGCACCCAACAGGACCTCTGAGCCCCCAGGCTGGAATCAGGGAGTGACTCCTGGGAGGCTGGTGAGGCCAGGATGAAGCCGCCCCCACGGGTAGCAGTGAAGCGGGGGTGCGCGACCCCGTGGGGCTGCCCCGACTGCAGCCGAGGGGACCACCCGTGGTGCCAGCCGATTGACCCTGCTTGGCCACCACCGCCTGCGAGTCTCCCGCAGGTCCCACCCACGCGCCCGCGGCCTGAACCCGTTCCAGAGGTTCGGTGAAGGCCGCTGCAAAAGCGCCGCCAGCCCCCCGTTTCTGCGCATCCCTGGCGCTCAGGCACAGCCTGGGCCCGGCACCCAACGACTCCCCTCGGCCTCCACTACCTCCTCGGGAGGGGCTGCCCGCGGCTCCTTCGAGGGACCTGGGGGGTCTCAGCAGCCTTGGCCGGGCGCGTCCGCAGGTTCCTCCGCTCGGAGCCCCCAAGCGCCTCTTCAGAGCGCTCCCCCCACCCTCAGCGCGTGTTGCTGTGTGTTGTTGTTTTTTTTTTTTTTTTTTTCTTTAATTCTCCGGAGTTACTCTTTTGTTGCCAATTGTTTCTATGCCCGGAGGCCACGCTGTAAATGAGATGTTACATCTGCACCGAGCTAAGTAAACACTTTATAAATGAATAAATAAGTGAATAAATAACGAAATCGTCATCTCGGAGCGGCTGGGCCTGCGGGGGCCTGTGTGGTCCGGCGCTCAGGCCCCGGGGTCGGGGGGAGGCGCCGGGAAGGACGTTTCCAGCGGTGTCCCTCCCCTGACCCCCTCTTCCTTCCTCTCCCAAATCATCCTCCCGGCCCAGGGCGTTTGGTCCCCAGATGTCGTGTGGGATTCATGGCTTCTACCCACCGCTTCTCAAACAAAAACGGGTTGTCGCCTTAGCTCTTAACCCTGGGCATGCCACGGAGTGTTTCTTCCCGATATCGCGCTCCAGCGGCATCTGCGCGGGGAAGACCTGGCCCTGTCCGCCAGCACCGCCCAGGTCAGTACTGCGGGCCTCTCCGTGTCCTCAAACCGGAAAAACGCGGAGCGGCGGAGCTTCCCTCCCAGCCTGGCCTCTGCGCTCCCTGCCCGGCCGAACTCCGAGAGGCTGAACTTCGCAATTATCACGGATAACAAGAACAAATGAAAAAGCACTCATTGAGTAACTGATATCAATTATGAAACCCAGCTTTAGAGTCTGGAATAAATGATAGGGGAATTGGCCTGAGAGAGAAGGAAGCAGGCGTGTTATTATTTACGCCAGATTAAGAAAAGTATCCAATTTGCTGGCCATCTCCCTCCCCGTGGGAATTGGCATCAATTTTATTATTGTTCCTCAGATTTTAATATTCTCTAAATGAATTACTATTGAGCGAGGTAGTTAGTCAATAGTTTAATGCAATTAATTATCTTTAAATTGCTTTGTTATCTTTCCTTTTTTGAGAGACAGAGAGCCCTAACTCTACACTCTCGTAAGTAATAGTTGATGGGAAACTGGAGAGAGTGGGTATTTGCGGGGCTGGGGCCCAGGGAACCCGGGTAGGGTCAGTGCTGAAGGGATTCCCTGTCCTGGTTTAGATCTCCTGATCGGAGCAGGCATGAGCTGTGGACACGCCACCGTGGGTTTAACCAGCTGCAGCCAAAAGGCTCAGAAGGTACCGAAGGCAGCTGGAAACGGTGCCGCGGAAGCACCTCCAGTGACAATCTGGGCCTGTTTTGTCTTTAAGTGGAGAAATGAAACTCGCAGATCACGCCTGCAGCTGTTTCTTTTCTGGTCTCTGTGGGGCTCTTCCCTGGCCATGCCCTGGTGAGACCGAGGCTTGCTCCTGAGTGTGGCCCTCCAAACTGCTCAGCCGCCCTTCCTGGCTCCACCCGGCTTCTCCACCTTCGACGCAGGGAAAGGACTTGGAAGGAGGAAGAGTGTGGTGGGAGGGGCAGTGGGGAATCTGATATTATTTCCAAGTGACTCTATGCCAGCTTCTTTCTTGTTTGTGGGGACAAGCGGAGGTCTCATCTCTCCCATACATACTCAGGTGGATTCCACAGGCCTCCCAGCACCTGGGGAGGGGAGCCCAGGCCCAAGGCTGTGGGACCAGGGTGGAGCCACCAGCTAAGTTTCCAAGAAGCCTGAATGATCTCTCCAGGACTTGGGGACTGGGGACCCTGGCATTTTGGAAAGCTGCTGGAAGCTGCTATCCTTGGTCCCAGCTGCCTGTTCACAGTCATCTACTGCACTGGTTGGAAGCGAGAGGGGTCGGTGATCTCAGCTCCGACCAAGGGCCTCAGATTTTCAGCAAAAACAACAACGAAAAAAGTCTCCTACTTTTCCCCGTTGCATTTCCCAGACCTGAAGGCAGCACTGGAAAGTTATGCCCCATGAGGTCAAGAGGATGGAACATTTGCTAAGAGGAAAAAGATGGGAGGGAGGGGAGGATGGTAAGGCAAACTTTTTTTTTTCCTAGCGGCTCAGAGTAACTGTTCTCCAAGACATTAAGAAACACCAAGGGGGGCCGTGGGGGATGGGCAGGTCCTGCTGGTAGACGGATGATAGATAACAGATAACCTTGTAGACAGTCCCTCTCCTAGGCCAGACTTTGAGCCCCGGGTAATAAAGAGCGTTACTGGCACAAGGGCTGGCTGTTACAGGGTGCCTGGTGTCTGGTTCCATCTAAGACACGTTTACAAGGTGTGCAGGTGCCTGTGTGAGTCTGGGTGGGGGCAGGAGTGCCACTGTGTGGCCCTGACACCCACAAGTCTCTCTGGAATGCCAAGACAGTCCTGAAAATTTTCCTTTCTCCCATTGAGCCACCCATCCGCCCCCCCAAAAAATGCTGGAGCTTCTCACCATTCAGCGAAAATTGAATTCCCCCGAAATAGCTCCGAGGACAGGACCTGGTATTTCATAGTGTTTTAAAAGTAATATCCCGTTTGTTGGTGCCGTGAAATAGGGCACCAGGAACACTACAAGAAATAAAAAGAGTAATTTCGCAGTGGAGAAGTTGCCTGTTTCCAATTCAGGGCCCAGATCGCTGGAACCTCGGTCCTGGACGCTTCGCTCTGACCAAAGCGGCTGGGACCTCACCGGCCGGGAGGCCCACCCCTCCCAACTCGCACATCTGGAATTGGCATCAGGGGCGCTGCAGGCTCCGGAAGTTCTCACACTTCACGACTCATTAAACCGGGGTTTGGATTCCTCGGGAAAAGGGATGAGGGTGCGAGTTACGTTGGGGGGTTGGGTCTGGGGGTAGATGCGGGGGCCGGAAGGAGGGGTCGGGGACACGATCTCGGTGGAGGCCCCCTCCCCAGGGCTTGGGAACACTCCCAGAGCCCACTTCTGTGGGACAGGCCTGGTGGCATGTTGGCTGGGGTCGAGGTGAGCCTGACATGATCTAGAAAGGGAAGAAACACCTTTCCATCCCGGAAAGCCTCTGTGTCAGGCTGCGGGGTGCCCTGGGGGAAGTGGGCCCCGATCCAGGTGAACAGGACCAGAGAGGTGGGGGCATCTTATATACAATCACTCTGGCCTCACGGGAAGACTTTGCTGGGGCCAAGGAAAGGGAAGGAGCCAGTGCCCGCCCCCGCCGCCCGAAGGGGCCCCAGGGGCTGCCCGCCCCACCCTCCCTGGCTAGTCTTTCTGGCGAGGTCTCCCGGGGGCGGGAGCCGCCCAACCTCTCCCCCACACACTCTGATTTGATGGTTACTGATACTGCCTTAATGTCTGAAGGGGATAATACTTGGGAGCTTAAAATTACAATTGCTTCTACTTAAATTTACTTGATGGCCAAAGCGTTTCCGTTATATATCCGTATATGGGTTTTCAATATCTTAAATGTTTAAAAAGGTTTTATTCTGTACTTACACTGAGTGAAATTAAAAAGAAACAGTAAAATGTTTGAAAATGAAGTGCATTATGTTTAATAAATTTAAAATGAACAAAGACTGCTATATCGCCAGCAATATCATTCCCTGCCCAGGGGCATTAATAAAGACTGGAGGTTTGGAAAAACAATATTTTCTATTAAAATTCTGCACTGTGTTTCAATATTAAAAGGATATGTGATGAATTTCCAGTGTTACCCAGACGGGGTCAGAGATTAATTT
>CAUYOR010134455.1:25000-32500 GCA_963573925.1 Callimico goeldii
TGGGGGGGGGGAGAAATGGAGGACGTGTGGCGGTTCACTTTGGGATGGGGCGGTTGCGGGCAGGGGAGGGGGCGCGGGGCTGGCTTCAGGCTCCAGCCAAGTTTGCTAATATTTCTTCGCTGCAGATGTCCTGAAGCCCCCGAAGGGTCCCCTGGGGACCCGGACCCTATTAGAACAAATGTGCACGGCTTTTGTAAAGAGTCGCGTTGGCGGCGCCTGTCCTATTACAGGCGACACATGATCAATAGGCTGATAACGCAGCAACATCAATATAAGCGACAGAACAATGAGGGATATCATTGGGCATCTATCTTAATATAGCCGGCTACAAGAGCGCTGACAAAGAGTGCAGCTCATGAAAATTCCGCCCCACGATTCCCCATCTCCGCTCCAATATGCGCACGCACTCCCCCAGCTGCCGGCGCTATTATTCTCCAATTTCAATTTGACACCCCAGCCTTTCATGCTAATTCTATTATTGTAGGAAGTTTATGTGATTCCATATCACTAGAAATCGGTAATGTATAATAACCCTTTGGGCAAGAAACCCAGTCCCCGCAGCAGCCACCGGAAAATAATTACTTTCATATCAAAACTCTGCAGGAGCCCAGCGGCCCGGCCCTTACAGCCCCCGGCTCCGTCACCCCGCGACGCGCGCCCCGGCGTGTGCCAGTGCGCTCGGGGTCGCGCGGGGGGGGGGACGTGAGCGCGCGTGTGCGGCGCCGAGTAGGAGGGGGAGCGCAGGGGCGGGCGGGGACGGGGAGCCGCAGATGCATAAATTTGTTCAATCAGAAAACACAAACACACAAGCACACAAAAGGACGCATTAAGCGAGGACCTCCGGGAAGTGCCGGGCACCCACCCGGCCCTACCCTTGGAGAGAGGTGTGGAAAGGTGGGAAGGGCGACCGAGCCGGGCCCTCCGCAAATTAAAAAAGATGGACCCGAAAGCTTGCGTTTGACCAGCTTTATTTATCAAAAATGGTACATATATAAATATTCTTAGACATTTTTGCATTTTACAAGGCTGAGGATTCTTGTTGTAGGTTTTTTTTTTGGGGGGGTGGCAGGGGGTTTTTTTCCTCCCTCGGGAGGAGGAGGGTCTCACCCCCCGGTCCTGTGGTTGCTGCCTGGGTCCGAATTGATACAGCGCTTTTGTTTACTCTTTAAAAAAATAATAAACGGAAGAAAACAAAAGAAAAGAGGGAAAAGCAGTGTTTCTAGAGCCGATCACCTGATTCGTTGCGTGAGTCGGAGCCTGAGCTAGCAGCCGCGGGCCCGCTACGCGCCTCTCCCGGCCGCCGCGGCCTCAGTCCAGGTCCACCTCCTCGCCCTCCGGCGGACTGGGTCCGGCCGCCGAGCCAGGCTCGGGGCCCCCGCAGTTGGCCGGCTCCCCGGCAGGGCTAGGAGCCCGTGGACCGGGCCCGGGAGACGGCGAGGGCGGCAAGGGCGGCGAGACCGCGGGGCCGGCGGTCCCCGCGTCCGCGCAGTCCCCATCGCCGCCCTCCGTTGCCGCAGCGGAGGCGAGGTCCCGGAAAGGCGCCGGGGCAGGGGCCCCTGGGGAGGCCACGGCATCGGGGCTGCGGCGCGCGAAGGCCGAGTCCGGGGCGCCGCCGGGCCCCGAGAAGGCCCCGAAGCTGGCCTGGGCGGGCGGCGCTGGTGGCGCGGCGGGCGCGGGCGGCGCGTCCTTGGGCGCCAGCTCCGGGCCAGCGCCGCCCTTGAGCGCGGCCTGCGGCACCAGGAAGCCGAGAGGCTGCGTGATGGGGTAGAGGAGGAAGTGGCCCTTGCCGATCAGGGTCCGCGGTGCGCACGGCAGTCCAGGCGCGAAGTCCAGCCCCGCGGCAGCGGCCGCGGCGGCGTTGGAGGCCGTTTTCCGGCGCGGCGGCGAGTCGGACAGGAGGCTCTCTACGCTGAACGGGCTGGCCTTGGGCAGCCCCGCCGCGCCGCGCTCCGCCGCCGCCACACCGGGCCCGCACGAGGCTGCGTCCTTGTCCGCAGGGCGGCCTGGGCGCGGCTGCGGGCCGGCGCCGCTTCTTTGGCTCGGGTAGAAGGCGGGGTCGCAGGTGCCGGGCGCAGGCGGCTCTCCCGGAGGGGCGGGCGCGGTTCCCGCGGCGCCCGAGGAGTGCGCTCCGGGGCCCCTGGCGGCGGGCGGCGGCGGTTCGGGAGGCTCCGGAGAGAGACCGCCGCCACCGCTGTCGCTGTCGGAGCTGGGCGCGCTGTGCAGGGACAGGCCGCCGGGCGAGTGCAGGTGGCGGCCCTGGCTCTTCAGCAGCTTCTTCTCGTGCTTGCGCTTCTTCTTCTCCATCTTCTCCAGCTCCTTGCGCGCGATCTCCTCCGGGTCCATGGGCTCGCCGCTGCACGTGGTCGGGTGCGAGTTGTGCGCGGGCCGCCCCGGACCCTTCTTCGTGTTCTCCTTCTTTCTCCACTTGGCCCGGCGGTTTTGGAACCAGACCTAGAGCAGCCGGATAGGGGAAAGGAAGCCACAATCAGGCGGCGGGCTGGCCGCCGGGGCCGAGGACCTCCCCGGTCCCCCCAACACTGGCCTGCACAACCTCAGCTCGGCCGGGGTCAGGAGTCAGGCCGCGCGGCTGGGTCGGCCCTGAGCTGGGCTTTGCCACTGGAGCTGCAGGTTCCAGCGAGCGCCTTTTCCACCCGGAAGGCGCGTAGACGGGGTCTCCCGGCCAGCTTCCCGCTCTGGCTTCTCACCTCAGGTACCTGGGAGCCGCCCCTTCCTTGGAGGGCCGGTCTGGCCCCAGACGGAGGGCGTCGGGTTCCTGGTCCGGAGGCAGAGAGCAAGGCCCCTCCTCGCCCTTCCTGGCCGCTCATGTTCTAAGCAGCCCGCCCGGCCTGGCGCTGACCATCCTGCCGTTGGATTGCTGGGCCACAGCTGCCCTCCACACCTGTCTTCGGCCCCCTGGAGACTGTGTCAAAGCCTAGATTTTTTGGGGCGGTTCCCCTGAAGGGAAATCTGGGTGCTTCTTCGTCCGGAAGGGCCTGGGGAGCCGTACTTGGGTGGGCTTCTGCAGCCTCTCTCCCAGAACACGTTTAACACAGCCTTCTTTCCGCAAGCCCCGGGCCAGGGCACCCACGGAGCCTTCCCAAACCAGGCGTGCTTGGCCTGGGCCACCGGGCAAGGCAGGTGGGAGGCAAGAGGCGACCACCAGGCCTGGAGGAGAGGCTGGGCCCATCCCATCTCTTCCACCCTCTCTGCAATGCTTGTCCTGGGGAACCACACAGGACAGCAGCTCTAGACCCTCACTCAACCGCCAACCACCACACAGAGTCAAAGTCGGCTGATCCCTGCGGAACCTCGGTCAGTCCTGCCCTCCCCAAGAGAGCCGGTTCATACCAATTCTTTGTCGCGGCCATATAGAGACTCGCACAATAGCAGGCCCAGCCTGGTCGCAGGGAGCTTTGTCCGTGGGGAGGTCTCAAGGATTAAGCGAGATCCTCAAGGCTATAACCTCCTTTTTCTTCTTTAAACTTTTTTTTTTTTTTGGTACGAATTCTGGACGAGCTTGCCAGTAAGAATTAGTCATTATCGTATTAGGGAGACGTGAAGGGGTCTTGACTTCACTTAAGACACTTACAACAAATTGGATAAAAGGATTTCCAAGCAGAAGAGGTCACCAGGGGAGGTCCAAGCATAGGACACAAACACCTTTTTAGACAAAGCTATTGGTGATAAACAGGCATTTTGCCAGCGTCTGCCTCAATGCCTAGCACCCACAGCCACACACCGCACCCCAGACCTGGACCCCCACACCGCAGCCACCCCCAAAAAAGAGAATTTCTGTGCTCCAGGAAAACGTCTAATTATGCACAGATGATCTTGGAATTTTTAGTCCACCAAGCTCACACCGTATTTTTTAAAAGAATATCACCAGTCATTTCTAAATGATAGCAAATTTTAGGGGGAAATAGTCATAAGAAAAAGATGAGACCAGGGGTATTAAAAATTCAGACACCTTGTTTCTCCCACTTTCTCAATGTGTTAACTATTTAAGCTTCCTCCTCCCTTTCCTCAGCTGTCCCCCTTCTGCAAATCGATGAATAAATACATGTTTCCAGCTTAATATTTTGCAGGCGCAAGGTAAACAGACTCCTTCCCTCCAGGCTGGGCGAGAGAGCCTCGCGCAGGAGGTGGAGACGCGGGGGTGGGGGAGTCCCCTTCCCTCTCTCCTCCAGGTTGGAGCCTAACTGGTTCCTCCTCGCCCCTGCCCGGAGACCTCGCTTGGCCCGGCCGCCGCCAACCCATCACGCGGCTTCCCGGTTCGGACGCAGCCGCCGGCCTGGCGACTTGGGTGATGCCGCCGGCCCTTCACAAGCCACCTAGGCTTTTTTTGGGGGGAGGGTTACCCACCCCGCTCTCCCTGAGGGCCCAAACCTCAGAACCCCCAACCGTCCACTCTTCCCCAGCAGGCGAGCGCGAAGCGGGCCTGAGGCCAGTGGAGATCTCGCCACCTGGAACAAAGGCGTCCCAGCGCGCCCCGAGCCCGGGATCCGGATGGCGGATTCGGGAGCGACGCCGGGTCTTTACCTGAACTCGGGACTCGACCAGGTCTAGGCGCAGCGCCAGCGCCTCGCGCATGAACACGTCGGGATAGTGGCTCTCGTTGAACGCCTTCTCCAGCTCCTCCAGCTGCCAGCCTGTGAAGTTGGTGCGAGTGCGCCGCCGCTTGCAGCCCGGGCTCTCCTTGTCCGGGTCCCCCGAGTCTGCGGGCACGCACAGGACACCGCGCGGCTCAGCCACTGGCCCAGGCCCGACCCCCACCCCTCCCGCGACCCGCTGGCCGCTCGGATCCGGGGACGCAGAGACCAGGGGCTGCCTAGGGGCCGGCTCGCCTTCGCCAGCCGTGGGCCCCCCAGCGCCCGGCCGGACGAGAGCCCCCGCCCCCAGCCGCCCTCCTCCCCACCTTCCTCCCCGCCGCCCGCCGCGCCCACCTGACAGCTTGAAGGGCTGGCTGTCCCCGCCGACCCCGCAGGCGGCTGGCAGCAGCGGCGTGGGGTTGACCACAGAGGCGGCGGCGGCGCACGAGCCGCCGAGCAAGCCGTCGATGGAGAAGGGTACCGAGGCGGCGGCGGCGGCTGACTGCAGCTGGTGGCCGGCCAGCTCGTACACGTGGTGGTGGCCCAGAGGGTAGGGGAAGCCCACCACGCCGCCCAGCGAGCCCCCGAACTGGGCATGCGGGTGCTCCAGGAGGCGGCCGTCCATCATCTCGCGCGGGTGGCCGGCGGGGCCGGCGGCGGAGCGTGGGGGCGCGGGCCGGGGCCGGGGCGGGCCAGCGGCGGGAGGCGCGGGCGGCGGCGGCGGCAGCGGAGACAGGGACCCGGAGCCCCACACATGCTTCGCCCGCACTCCAGCGCTTTACTTATCAACATCAAGCTCCCGATAATTAGCCGCGGCCCGGGGAATTTGGGACCAATAAGAAGCGCTAATCGGCTCTGACGTCAGAGGCGTGCTGGGTGCAGGGAAACGTTTTCCATATCGATTGCTAATTATACCTGACATGCACCTCAATAAACAGTATCAGGAACTGTCACAACAAGACGGGCTGGGGGGGCAGCGGGAGGGACGGAGGGAGGGAGGGACCGCCCAGGGCCGGGCGGCAGCGGGCTGGGGCCTGGGCCCGGGGCAGGGGTCCCCGGCGAGCCCCCCACTTCACTCAGGGCCGGCCCGGAGCCCGCGCCTCCCCCCTCGCCACCGCCTCCTCCCCGCCCCTCCGCAAATCACTAATAGATTTCCCTTTAAAACATTCAGCGCCGTGTTGTGGGGATTTTTCACCAGAAATGCTGTACTCTCTGAACCTTTAAAGTGATGTTGCTCCAATTACAGAGAGACATTGAGCGGCAAATAGACTGATCCAATAATAGGAGATTCATCATCCGCTTTTCCGAAACTGTCACATTGAATTTAAAACTACAAGGCTTCTCATCTCCTCCTCTCCGGCTGCAGGCGGCGGGAGAGGAGGAAAGAGGAGGAGGAGGAGGAGGAGGAGGAGGGCGACCCTGAAAGAGAAGAACTCCTATAGAATGTAGCACCCTGTCAATAAAGAGGTGTAATTAATGCCCTCTCTGATTGATTGGCAGTTGCCCTATCTACAAAGACAGAGGTGGGAAGGGGGTGTGGAGGCGCCCTGACCCCCACCCCCATAAAGCCCCGGCGCAGAAGAGGAGAGAGGGGTGAGGGGAGGAGGGGAAAAGTAACTTTGGGGTGGGGCCGATCCGCGCTTCCCCCTCCCCCCCCCCACATGCGCGAATAAAAATAAATACTTCTGCTCTGACTTGGCCTCTGAAGGATGGGGCCGAGGCACGCAACCTATTTATTATAATTAAATTATGTTCTCAGAGAAGTGTCACTGCCTTCTCCGCTATAAAATATTGACAGACTCAGAGCTAAATCATTAAAGGATATATTCTTAAATAAGCAGCTAATTAGGACTGTAGGCAGAAAGGAAAGAAATCAGGGGATGTAGATCTATCTATCTCTCTCCTTTGTGAAAAACAAAAGTTTGTCAGTGGGGTGGTCGCATTTGGCTGCGGGACCCCAGTGCTGGACCAGGCGGGTGAGGGCCACCTCTCCAGCAGTTCCCCGAGCCTCGGCCAGCCTCGGGCCGGGAAGAGAGGAAGAGAGCTCCGGCCTGGGCTGGGCCAGTCCTCGGAGCCATAAGGACCCCAGGGCAAAGCGACAGACAAATTGGCTTTGGGTCGAAGTGACTTGGGCCAGGCCTCCGAGCCCCAGCTGGGAGCGAGAGGGAAGGGTAGGCCAGGACCCTGTGTGTCTGTGCGTTCCTCCTGGTCAGGTGCCCGCGCCTGGGAGCGGGGGGTGCCCAAAACCGCTCAGGAGGCGAATGCTGGGGGTGGGGAGCTCAAGGCCACCCCGTCCCACCACATGACTGGCTCTCCCTGAGACTGGACCCACAGTCTGGCCTTGTTTCTAACTGAAGGTCGCGGACCAGCCGATCCACGCTGACTCCGACTTTGATGACCCCCTTGTCTCTCCTTTTGGGAGAGGAGGGGAAGGCGCAGAGTCGCGGACCAGGCCCGGCTCATCGGGGAGATCGAGAGGCAGCCTGGAATTTGGGGACCCGACTCCCTGTTTCCAGTCTCACTAAGAAAACGCTGCAAGTATTAATTCCGAGGTCAGAGGCCAAGAACACTACTTTTCGCCATAATTTAATTTCTGTCTCTATAAATACTAAATGTAAACTCCGTCGATCCGACTCTATTTTGCCGGCAGCCACCCGCGCCTGGTTTTCTGTCGGGTTCGCAAGGAGGAATGCGCGCGGTGCGTGTTTCTGAATACAGAGCTGTAATCAATTCGGCCCGAGGGGAGGGCAGAGGAGGGGCGGGCGCCGGCCGAGCTCCCTAGCCCATCTCTCTTTATTATAATGAATTAATTCGACTTTATTTATCCCATTTTCTGGAGCTGACAGAATGTTAATTTGAGTTGAAATTTCCTCGCCTCTCACTCTATGACCCCTGGCCTTCAGATTGGCGT